>JBBPLL010000038.1:0-103337 GCA_038089755.1 Leccinellum rugosiceps | reverse complement strand
GAAAGCTATGAGATGTTAACGACGAGTAAGCCTGGTCGTGAAAGGACAGATACTTGCTGGATGTCACTGATATGGATGGCGCAACCTCTGCACCTGTGGCATCATCCCCGTGGATGAGGAGGGTGCCGCTTAGCTGGCCTGGAGCAGGGTCTCTTGGAGGCATGATAGTACTATCGAGGATGGGGTTATGGCAGAAGTCGGAAACGGAGCCGCACGGAGTCAGTATGTGACTCGAAGCGGGTCCGACTCGGATCCCCATCCTGACAATTTGCGAGTGAGCAGAGTGATCGCTTAATGTGCAGAAATGCCGATAATAAATTGGATTAATCGGAAGTAATGATTTCACTGGGTGTCGCCGTCCTGCAGAGAGTGGTCGAGGGCGTGTCGCAACAGCCGGTACATCACACCTACCCACTCCTGTACACCTCCCTCACCAACGCCTTCTATCCATTTCTGTGATTCATTCTTCCTCTCCAACTCTACCCACGCGGCTCGCAATACTTCCTTGTTCGCATACATATCCTTCTCCCAATTCTCCACCTTATAGCAGGACATTCGCCAGACTCCGCGGCATACGCGAAAAGTTCATCACGATAGTTCCATTGCTCCGCTCCCTTAAAGCGAGTCCATGCTGTGGAAAACTGCCGAGATGACGGCGAAGCTCCTGCTGCTATGAGAGCGCGCGATCTTGCAAGGATATTATCCGTCTCTTGTTTCGCATCAAGTGATGCAGGATCAGCAAACGCCCGCACTATTGCACGTGCCTGCGCTTCTGCGATGGGAAACGGTACAATTTTGGTGCCAAGTGTCATAAAGGCCACAGATGACGGAGGGTAACGAGATTGCAATGGAAACAAATTTTTAGCAAGGGGGAATACGTGGAAGCGTGAATTATAGAGATCGGGCGGGATGGTTGGCTCGCTGGAAAGGGGAACGTCGCCGATTTTAATCGTATCTTCATCGAAAAAGGGAAAGTCTATCTGGAAGCCAGTTGCCAAGATGCAGTGGTCGATGTGTTCTTCAATGACGCCATGTTCAAAGAGGACCCGACCGTCGTCGTAAAATTGAACCGGTCTCCCTCTCAGCCTCTTGAAATCTTGCTCGTCTTGGGGAATAGACCCCGCTACAGCCTGAGAATGAATGACAGTGCGGCCGTGATTACGCATCTCAACAGCGATGTCGTTGCCGCTAGGCCCACCCCCAACCACCAATACTTGATGACCAAATCCATGTGGTCGTCGATACCACGCAGAGTGGCGGGCCATGCCAGTCTTCATCCAATGATCGAGGCCTGGTATATCTGGTATGTAAGGAAGCCTATAATGCCCATTTGCGACAACCAGATTGTCGAATTCTAGCGTTTCGCCAGTAGAAATCGTGACTCTCCATCGATCCTTTTTCCAGGCTGCATGGGTGACGGAGACGTTGAAGCATATTAGGGGAAGGAGGTTGAAATGAGACGCATAGGACTCTAAGTAGGTCTGAACAATGGCAGGGCCGGGATATAGAGGGGTGGAAGGTGGGAATAGATATTCCGTATAACCCATGGTCGGGTGGGGGATGTTCGTTGTCAGTGAATCGTACAGCGAGGTGAGAGGCGGGTCCGAGTCATCAGTCGGTGGAGCAGGATACCTACTCAGACCCATGTTATTCAACCTTCTTTGTGGAAAAGTGTGAACGAAGTGTATACCATATACCTCCGACGTTGGAGCGGGACTCGTAAGCGATTACGCTCCAAGAGCCTGTCTTGAAGTACGACGTTTGGGATAGATATTTAAGCATAGCTAACCCTGATGATCCAGCGCCGATCACACAGATACGTCTTGATGGTACCGGATCAGTTTGGCTGGCCATGATGAGTGCGATCGATCTTGCTGTGAATTTGAACTTGAAGATAGAGTAGAACTTTAGAAGGATGGTGCGTAGCTGTGTTACTCTTCAGTCGATAACAAATTTGGTTCAAGCGTATAGGAAATATACACTCGAAGGTAGTCAACACCCTGGTGCTAGATATTTCCCAATCTCAAGTAGGGAGGCGAACTTGAACAACGATGGACTAGTAGGCCGTGATCGAAAACGCATCACTAAACATTCCCCTTCTGGCCATTGCTTATATCAGCAGCTTCTGCGCCATTGTCTGTCTGTCGACCAAGGATCAGCTTGTGGGTCAACCCAATACATCTCACCTTTCTAACTCGATAAATGGCGGAGACGCGTGGAAAAGCGTGGCCTCCCGCTGATGAAGGCTTGACAAACTCTGTAAGATTTTCCTTCCCCTTGTGAACGCAGACGGTCGTCTGATCATTGCTCTCTGTTTGCTTGAAAAGATCCTTGATTTGGTACAGCAGGCCGGCCAGTATAAGCAGTTGAAAAAAGGCGCAAATGAAGGTTCGTTGCCTGTTCCCATGCGCCTACCACTCCCCCCCCTCCTTTGCATGGTGTGCGACGCTAACTTCCATACTAGCCACCAAAACCCTGAACCGTGGTATCGCCGAATTTGTTGTTTTGACCGCGGACACGGAACCTTTGGAGATTTTGTTGCATCTCCCTCTGCTATGCGAAGAAAAGGTAACATCCTCGCGATGCGTTACGTTTGATATTTACATCGTGTCTGCTTTGTAGAACGTTCCATACGTCTTCATCCCATCAAAGGCTGCTCTAGGACGCGCTTGTAATGTGTCTCGGCAAGTTATTGCTTGTAGCATCACCACCAGTGAGGCCCGAGAACTCCAGAGCCAAATTCGCAACATCAAACTAGCCATCGAGAAACTCATGTACTGATTTTTTAGCATAATTTCTCTTTGGCAGCGGTAGTTGTGTATTCGACATAGACATGACATAGTGTGAGGTATTGATACGGAACGATGGTTTTGAGAACTTGTGAAATCACTTAGGTATATTCTCTCGGGCTTGTGCTCGGATCCTCCTCCTGCGATTGATCAGTGATTAGGACTGACGTTTTTAGTGGCCATACTCACTCGTACGCAACCTTGTCATTCCTGAGAACCTGTCAGCCGTTGGGGAAAAAGAAGTCACATTGTGGTCTTACTTGAACATGGTATATGCGTCGCTTTGCGCAGGATCATTGACATTTGGATCATCCAGCAAATCCTGGATACCCAGCAATATCTGAGCCCGTAGTCGAATAAGCGTGGCTCTCAAATTCAGATTGAAAATGACGTGCCTGCTTGATCGTGATAGCAGGCTTCCACGACTTCTCCTCGTCCAAGATGGAGAGGCAGACAGTCCCAGAAGGGTACACGTTGGGGTGAAAGAGCGGCGGTGCGAATTTACCTGGATACGCGATCCGTGCACGGCAAGATCTATCGGGCGCTTAGGAAACTTACATTTCGGAGGCTTGGAGGGATAATCTGAATGGTGATCAGCGCAAAACTCTGGATAGCCGGGACCGTGCTCACCCTCCGGAAACGTCATTATAAGTTTGTACAGCCCATTCTCCCATGGAGTCTAAGTAAAATACCATGCTCAACCTGTGGCACGGCTTTGATCGAATTAGTATCCTTTCACATACCCCACTTTTCCCCGGAATCCCAACTTCCCATTCCATGAGGTTCATGGTTCCATCAGCAGCCTTGGCGGGTTTCGCATAAAATCCCTGGACAAGAAGTCGTGAGAGTTTAACCAGCTCAAGAACGCCCTTTGGGAGGGAACCACCATCGCTTTGCCGGAACATTCAAGCCGAGACAAGCGAATGGGTGGGAGTAGAAGCAAGATAGTACGTACAAAAGGATGATCCTTTCTCCATTGCTTGCGTTCTTCAGCCAAGCGTGGTCTGCAGATTCCGGACATGAGTGGCTAAATGGAACAAGGCTGAAGCCTTTTAATTCAATTCAAGCATCTCGCGAGATCTCTCGAGCTTAGTCATCAACGTAATACCAACTACATAATCAAGCTTCCAAGAATCAAGTTGTCTAAGTACAAGTACATTTGGGCCCAGCGTTCTGGAAAGAATTACCCTGTGAATTCAACCACCTTATATCTTGCGCGATCACATCTTAATATCACGGGATTCAAGTAAACTGGAGTAATGTTCGTGTCAAACATATAGTCTGTCCCGAATTTCGGACTGAAAACAACATGTCTGCAAGATGGTGGGTCAAAACAGTGGTTTCTCACTTGGTGAGAGATACGCACCTATTCTTCATATGAGCCATCAACTCGCCAAACCCGTAACGGGTGTTCCATGACGGAATGCGAGGCGGGCAACGAAGACAGACAGAATAATCGCCCAAAGTGTCACCTGATGCATTTGAGAAGGACCGTAAATTTGGGCACTCCAGCATGTCAATCCGTATGCGGGAAATGGGACCCGCCATAACCCATGGGTTATCGACTATGGAATTTGGATGAAATGTAATATTGTGTTGAACCTAGGAAGACAATGAACGGACGGTTGTGATCTCGCTGTCAAGGGCACTTACAGCACGGCGCCAGGACATGAACAAAATTATCTTATCATTGACAATGCACTCTAGGCACACCAACCTAGGATCTTGTTTGTCTACCTCCGTAGCAGTGGTAGATATAGGGTCTTTGCCGCAACACAACAGTGCTTTGTGTACCAGGTGTTGCTTTGGATGCACTTGAACGCGACCATTGCAGCTCCAAGGGCTACCGCCCATCGCAAGACATGCCTTTTGATTGGCAATGCTCCGGGGGTCTTTGGAAGTGGATCCATTACCCGGTGTCATGAGCGTGAAACAGGGATGGAATAAAATCTCCGGATACGTCAAGGTACGACCTTCACCCCGACAATTTCGACCACCGTTACAGTAGAAAACAGACGTGGCAAGTTTGAGTCGAGCACAAATAGCTTCATCGTCGTCCTCGGGGTTGTAATCCGGAAGTAAGCTGACCAGCTCTCGGCGCACCGTTGCATGCCACAAGCGAATCTGATGGCAAGCTGGTACAAAGGCAGTACAAAATTGTCCCAGGAGAGACTCGCGCGACGTTTGGCCGGGTTGTCGTATTATGGAATTGATATGCTCGGATAAACCGACGGTAGCGGTCGGTGGGAGTGGGAGATAGGGGCAATCACCTGGAACATTATGAAAGGCGACTGTCGTGAAATGGAACCAAGCGTCGAGAAAAATTTGTCGTCGAGAGGCATACACCTGCTCCTCCATTCGAAGCTCCCGCCAACCCAGCATGTATTCGCGAAGTTGGTCCACAATATTCGAGAGTGCTGAGTTGGATATCAGCTCAACGCGTTAGTTCGACACGGGAAGATATACCAAAGCCGGTGATCGGTTGGGTGTTACTGATAAGGGGATGCTTGCGGATGCGGTCCCACCCAAAATAATCGATTTCTTCTCCAAAGCCAGTGACAACAAGATTCTCCCTAATTCTGTTCGTTTCCATCAGCTAAATTCAGGGACCGACAGATTGGACAAACATTTCTGCTCGCGCTGTGCGCCTGTCACGCAGCTTCATGATGCGCAGGTTTTTTGCATCAAGCTGCCATGCAACACTTGCACTCGCAAACTTGGTGGCGATGAGGAGGGCTGGAGCGATTGCAACTCGGATACTCACTTGATTAATTATCTGGGTAGCCTGCTTCCGACGCTCGAGGTGAGCTTGATGTTCTGAAGGGAGTAATGCTTCTAGTTCACTCCTGAACGTCTTGAGTTGATGTTCCTGGAATCCCTTGGTGGGATTCCCTGCAAGGTGTAAGTGATTCGAAAATGGATAACGAAATGGATAACGTGCCTTTGGGATTGAGAAAGGGCCCGCAAGGTATATACTGTTCAAGATCATTGACACAGCAGTTAAGCATGGTGCTAACAGCGCGGTAATCATGGCTCTCGTTTAATTTAATTGGCCTGAAGCGTCATTATTTAATCTATCTTGCGCGTGTGGAGTTGTACCACCAAGCTTACTTGTGTTTGGGGCGACAACCGGTACAGGAACGAACACGCAAGTGCCACACAGTATCGTGCGCTTTATTATCGCATCCCTGGAATGCATGGGTCAGAATATAGAAAGATGCACGTTAGCATGGCGTACGTCGTAATGACATACTAGCCCAAACGCTAGAGAGGCGAATTGGACCTCAGTCATGTCTGAGGGAGGTTCCGGGAGTCCAACCAGACGTCTGCGGGCAGTCCTCCAAACAAATGCAGACGATTTGTTTAAAAGAAAAGAGCGGAGTAACTTGGTGGTGCGAGCGAGCACGAGGAGATCGGTCGGGTGTAGCAAACAGAATATCTGGAGGAGAATGATAACCAAAAGGATATGGGACGAAAAAAAATATATGGGTACCTCGCAGATGATGTCAAGGGGCAAGGAGGGGAGTGTGTCGAGCGAAACACGCTTTCGACGGGCAATCGTCAAGGAGAGACACGACGTGTCATTGGAGCGTTTGCGAGAAGCAGAGTGGGACATACGAAGTTGGCTGAGCGAGGTCGCATGATGGAGACGACGTTCTTATAAGTGTACGTCCAATGATTGACGATCAATTTCGACCACTTGCTGTAGAATGAGTTGTGGCCAAGCGCTCAGCCGGCCACTTCCAATCTGGCTACGTTGAGCTTCGGAGTCACAGCAGTTCACCACTGTATGTCCTGCATCTCCCGCCTCGCTCGACCCACCCATCCAGTGGGCAGAGCATATTATTCCTTTTTCTCTTCTAAGCCAGGTGGCGGAAGGCACTTCGTATCAGCCAAACCGCCGAAACCTGTCTTGCAACAAGCTGGCAGAGCAAAGCTGGAAAATGCCACCTCCACTGGCTCTCCCCCAGAATCCAGTGCAGCCAATCCACCTGCAAATACAAGCCCTGTGGTAAAAGCTACCCCTACGGACGACCAGTCGCCCAGCAAGCCAGCTGAAACACACCGACAACCGCACACCGTCCCGAGTGTGTCACCGCAGCCCACCGTCCATCCCTCCGTCTCTTCCAAGGAGTACAAACTCCATCAGTTTTTCTCACTCCACCGTCCCTTGCTCCTGCTCAGCCAACCGACATCTACCATTTTCGAGCCTGTTGATCCTTCCCTTCCGTTGCCGACCTCTTCCGAACATCGCGTCAACAGTGACTCCAGGGCCTCTTTTGCCGCTCTCGATGATCCCCCAGAGTCGACCCCTGACGCAGATGCGGATGCTGCTCGCCAGCTAGCCCATACTTTGGTCATGAACAGCGTCGGCGGTGCCGTCGCCTGGCAGCGGGCCTTGTCTCATCTCGGACTGGGTGTTAATTGCTCGGAGAATGACATAGCTCTGGCCAAGGAATCCGCGCAGGAATGGGTTACCATCCATGCTGATAGCACTCGCCGAAAGAAGCGAAAGAAGATGAAGAAACACAAGTACGTTCCTTCTCTTGCACCATTCATCGTTTTCTGAAATCGCACTTTAGATTGAAGAAGCGCCGCAGAGTAAGTGGCTGTCTGACGCTCATTGGCGTGTACTAATCCCCCACATAGCTCACCCGACGTCAGAGCAAGTGAGTTTGGAACATTGCCAAGTCATGTGGAGCGGAAATGTCATTGTGTCATATTCCACTTCTCTACACTTACATTTTGTTACCAACCTTGAAATTTATGCTACTTCCGAGTCACTCGACCTGCAAGTTTAATCCTGAATTGACCTCTGGTCGAAAGTCTACGTGCCATTGGCTCCTAGGAAGACCTGCCGATGGCGTTGCCTCTGTCTCTGTAAGCCCAAACTCTCACACCTCCCTTCCTTTTACCCTCTCCTTCCCACTCCCATCCGCCCTTCCATACCTCAGCGTATCCGTTGCCTCCGAGTAAGGTTCGTATTCCAGGCTGCTCCAAAAGTGCGCCAAACAAGACCATGTATCTCGGCCACTCGTGACGCCATCCTAGGTCCCACGAACCCGACTGTGTCTCTCTTGATCGCAATGTGTCAATAAAGGTGGTATTCGGGACTGAGAAAGCGAACGGGGCCAATGGGAACCCGGGATCAACGCGAGCTGGAAAGTGTGATTCGATGTATGAAATTGGGGACTCAAAGAAAATGTCGGTCTGATCCTTGTAATCTCTGTGGTTTTGAAGCCTGGATAGTCCACTCAGCATCATCATGCACATCCAACTGAACACTATATCTTACCCTAACGGTGGTTCGCATCCTAAAGCCCACATCTTGCCGGGCTGAGCAAGGTCCGGGCGGTGTAAATAGGCTTGCCAGGGAGTGGAATGGCACGGCATCAAGAACCCGATTGTGGTGGAGTTGTCGATGGGAAGCTGCCTTAGAAATGACATGACTTCGATCTGACCTGTGCAATGGAAGAATATGATATAAACGGAGGCAGGAATTGATGTCAACAAAAACAGCAAGATGGCGACGCGACTGGGCCTGCTCTGAGTTTGCGATGCAGGCTTTGCGTCCCTAGCTTGTCGGCCATTCATTAGGTGAATGACAGATTCGGTGGCCAAGACATGCATCATGGGAAGTAGCGGGTGTAGAAATCGCCATTCCTTGTGCCCAATGAGCGAATAGATAGAGATGGTCCATCCAATGCACCCGGCCATCACACGTAATTTGGATCTACGCTTTCCAATTGCAAGCCAAAATCCATGAAGAACGAATGGTAACGCCGAGAAACATAGAATGGGAAGAGCCTGCAAAAGGTAGTAGTGCCAAGGGCTCGATCCGTAGAACGACGAGACTGGCGACGAATTCACTAGCAGGAAATTCATCCAGGTCAGCGTTGTCCGGCCATAAAACCACGTATCCAATGTAAAAACGGCCAAGATGATTACCGAGCTTGAAAAGACGTCAGAAGGTGAATGCGTGAAAGCAAGGTCAATACACAGACCCAATGCAAATGGTATCGCGCAGAGTGAAAATGAGGAGTTTGGGGTTTGTCCTTACGCGCCAAAGCAGAACAGAGAACATGTAGACCCAGACTATAGCATTGGTTGGTCGGATGGCACACGCGACAGCTGCTAATATGATGCTCCGTCTAAGTTGGGACCTTCAAGCCGTCGTAAGATGTTTGCGTACACGAAGTCGTACGGCAAAACTCACAAGTCAAGCAAGGAAGAGGACGCGACCAGAACGTCCCACGGGAAATAACTCAATGCCATAGTCGTCAGGGACACCTCTAACGAGTTGGAAAAAGACCTTGACAAGGCCATCGAATGAAAGAAAGAGGTTATGGAAAGGAAATACTATAAATCCTTGAAGGTTAAAGGATTCCACGACACAGATAACATCACTTACAGATATTGTTGTACGGTTAGCGACTCCCTTACTATGCGTGTCGTCGAGGACCACGCTGGCCAGCCTCGGAACCCACACATCTGTTAAAGCTGCGAGGAAACCGTGAACTACTCGTGGTCCAGCAGCCTGTGATTATCAGATAGGTGGATCGGTTGACAACACGTCCGAACCTACCACCAACGAAGGATATGTATCAAATCCAGACGCCTTCAATAACCAGTACACTGGAACATTGAGTGCGGGGTATAGCATGCTTCTCAAAGGATGAGGGTTCACCCATTCCCAGGTGAGGTGACCATAACCGAAAACGTAATTGTGTGCAGGTTCTAGCGCTTGGAAGTATTCATCGGGCTGAAAAAAACTTCGGGTAAATAGGGCGAGGAGGACGCGAAAAACAACACTGCAAAAGAACATTAGTAGATGATATGAGTAACTTGAACAAAGTGCCAATTGTAAGTATTTATGTGTTACTAAATTTGCTGACTAAATCATCGGGCATATGGTGTAGCTGGTTATCACATCCGCTTAGCATGGCGCTGAGTGCGGGGGGTCTCCGGTTCGAGTCCGGATTTGTCCACTTTTTTTCTTCGTTTTTCTGTTCGGTGGTAACGATGAGGTGGCCCCAGGACCTGTGTTTCAAAGATGTGCAGGCGGGAGATGGGCTGGGTACGGTACTAGTGGGGCGGAGCGTGTATCATACGGCGCAGAGTGATATATTCGCATCCAACAACACGTTGTTACAAGTATTGCAACAAGAGTATGATAGGCAGAACTCCTGGCAAATCATTTCCTTCTTTCAGCCATATATTTTGAAACAGGTCTTTCTGCAGGTGGTGGTCCTCGGGGAGAAATTGGGGACTGGATCGTCGAATCTTGCGTTACAGACGACTTGACTGTTGGTGGGCGCTCAGGCCGCGTCGCGTTGTACGATGCAGAACCAATGGACATGGGGCGAGGAGACGGCGATGGGACGGTAACAATCGAACCACTAGTTGGCATAGGAAATGATGGTGAATCAATGATCATTGGAGATGTGGGTCCAGACCCCTTGGCAAAAGATCGCGAAGGTTTGTTGATAGGGAAATGTTGGCTAGGAGTTGACCTAGGGGTTTTCCGCTCGACAACACGCGAAATGGCTGAGTGCGGCTGAGAATTGTCGCCGGTGTGACCGTCCTGACAAGTGGCTGTCTCCGGGTGCCCTCCTCCTCGAGCTAGCTTGAATCTCGATGGCTTCGCCCCACGGGAAGTGCTCGCAGAATCTACGAATGATGATTCGAGGGCATCGGAGTCTCGGGTAGGTGCGATGGTGGATATTGAAGATGGATCGTAATCGGGACCAGCATTCTGGATACTGCCCGTTTGCAACATTTGGATCAATTCTCTGACATTTTCGTCCTCGCTCCCACTCTCTCCAGAATGGCCTCCCATTAGGTGATCATTTTCTAACTTGCCTAACCGCACGGAACCTCGAAGAGATTTTTGACGGGACGCTGGGATAACAGAATGCCCTATAGATGTGGAAATGGGACCACGAGACTTGTCGTACGTTGCTGCCATGCGGTCCGCTCGGAAACGCGACAATGGGGACTGTCCGTTGGACTGAAACCCGAATCGATGTTAACATCGGCGAATGCATACAAGTTCTAACGACTCACGGTTCCCTGATGTTCCGAGTCGTCCAGAACATCCCCAGCCATGGCTTTCGCAGTCTGGGCGCCGATAGCGTGTCTTCTCTTGTGATATTCTAGCGCAATTTCGCGGTGATGTTGTGCAGTATCATAATCGAATCCTTCCTCTATTGGCTCGTCGTCTGATGTGCCGTTGTTATTTGATGAGGACCCATCTTCCTCTGGAGTGTCATCATCCACGCTTGGAGAGATGTGCCCGGCTGATGAAGTGGACTCATCATCTGAGTCTGCAGGGCGAGAGGGAGAGGCTGGAGTTCCCGCGGGATGCCGCTCCACTACGTGCATTTTCATGGGGTATTCCTCCGCCTGGGATGTACTCACCAGAGGTATGCGGCCTTTGGTGCGCAATCTACCGGGAACGACGTCACCCCAGTCAAGCTGGTGTGCTACAGCCTTCTCGCTGGTTTCTACGGCTGGCACATCCGCAAAAGTCACGCTCTTCTTTACAGCCGAGGACGAAACATGGGGTTTCGATTGCAAGTCTTCCCCCTTTATTTTTTCTCCCACTCCCTCGGCACGCTGGACGAGGGCCCGTCCCATCTTCTTGTGCAACTCTCGGGCCGCCTTTAGCTGATCCAGCTCGGCCTTCACCGACTCCTTGCGTTTTCTGATCGCCTCCTTTCGTTCCTCCTCCGCATCACGCTCTTCTCGTAGCTGCTGCAAGTGTTCTTCCTCCTCGAGCAAATCAAGAATACGGTCGCGTTCGCGCCGCCGCCGCTCCTTTTCGTCAGCCGACAGAAATGAGGGCGGGACCAGGCCTTGTTCCACATCAGGAGAGGGTAAAGTGCCGCCAGATCGGGGAACTTCATCGACTGGCTCTGAAATATCGATTATGGGAAGACCGTCTTCATTCAGGAGCTGTGTTTGAGAGTCGGTGATCGAGTACGGGTGTGCTTCTAGGATACATGTACCTGACTGGGCTGGTCTCCTGACGTCGTGCCATGATCTGAATGATCTCCTAGGATGTCGCCGATCTTTTGAGACAATTTCTGCAGTTGTTCTGGGGACAAAGTCCCTGCGGATGGACCGTCGCCAGCATGGTGCCCCAGGGAACTGAGTAAGCCCTGCAAAGCTGGAGGGAGTTCTGTGTAAGGTAAGGTACATATCGGGTGGTTCGCTTACCCTCTGATCTGCTTGCATCAACGTTCTTGATATGTCCGGTGATGTTAGACATGGCAAAAGATGCGGCAGAGTCATCCGGCTTCCGACCTCCGGTCTCAGGGTCGTCACATAACCTTCCTATCGTTTCCCCATCATCATGGGCGTTACCCACGTTGTCCCGCCGCCAAATGCTCACAAGAAAACCCGGAGGAGCCTTGCGAAAAAGAAATCAGTCGTCAATGGCAGCTCAGAACCGAAACGGAGCGCCGTAGCAGGCGAAGGCGACGACGACATGGAACTAGACCCTCTGATTGAAGGCCCCACACAATCGTCGAAGAGCGATGGACGAGGCAACGACGGCGATGACGAACTCGTGATCGACGTTGATCCAGAGTCTGCTTCCCAGCTCACTTCAGCACCATCATTCCCCGCCCTCTCAGCTACCGCCCAATCGACCAGACTCAAGTCGGAGTCCCGACGAATCCCTATACCACCGCACCGCATGACGCCAATCAAAAAAGATTGGGTCAACTTATTCTCTCCCCTCACGGAGATACTTGGCCTGCAAGTTCGAATGAACGTTCAACGGAGATGTGTCGAAATTCGGGTATGGCGTCTGCAGGTTCTCTGTCTGCGCGCCTGAGACAGTACTTAGACATCAAAACACACAAAAGACGTCGGGTCGATTCAAAAAGGAGCCGACTTCGTCAAAGCGTACGCACTGGGTTTCGACGTCAATGTAAGCAAGCAAGCTATGCAGACTGTACCTGTGACTCGCCTAATGCCAGCCAATGAAGGACGCCATCGCACTTCTTCGCTTAGATGACTTATACCTCGACTCTTTCGAGATCAAAGACGTGAAAACGCTGCACGGAGACCACCTATCGCGTGCCATTGGTATGCAGCTATTCATCGTATCAACGATAGCCCATCATTCATCCATTTCCTAGGTCGGATAGCAGGACAAGATGGAAAGACGAAATTCACGATCGAGAATGCAAGCCGCACGCGAATCGTTCTTGCAGACACGTTTGTCGAATTATGCAATGCATTCTTCCTTGGTTTTCTGAATCCATTGGCTAGAAAAATCCATATCATGGGATCATTCCAGAACATCAAAATCGCGCGAGACGCAATCGTGTCCCTCATTCTTGGTTCACCACCAGGAAAAGTCTACGCAGGATTGAGGACCGTGAGCAGCCGGATGAAACAACGGGCTCTATGATCACACTTATTAGATCTTGTAACCTGAGCCTCGATATTACATTGTCGACGAGTTGACTGCTAAGAACACAATGATAGTAGCGGATACAGGTACAGACACGGGTGACAACGACTGGCAAGGCTCGAATCGAACAAAGATTCCTACCTGAGTCCGACTATCCCGTGAGCTTTGCCCTTCTTAGACTCCTCGTATTGGTCTACCGCGGTCTCCCTCAACATGCTGCACGAGTCAAATGCTGTCACACATAGTCACCAAACGCAGACTTACTTCTCCCAGGCAGATTCATCGACCAGAGGATCTCGTCCGTCACCAACCATCACCATCTTTCCTTGGCTCGGGACTCCGTTGTTGACGAGAAAGATCCATCCTGGGCCTGGCGGATAGACGTTGCCATTTGGTGGCCCAATGAGGGTCATGTTTTCGCCGTCGTGGAATGATGAGATCATCAAATAAACTAGCCTAGAATTCGCGTGTACCGCGTGCGTGATGAACCCTAAATCCATCAGTGCGACTTCAAAACAACGGTTAACCGATGGTCTCCAACAGAAACGAAAAAAGACTTGCCTTTGGTTGTTGGCTCCGTGGTATTCGTCCCGGAAGGTATGCTGACGCTCATCTCGAACGGTTGTCCATAATGGATATTGTGGGGGAGCCGGGTAATGACTGGTCGTTCTGCATTCATGTAAGGAGGTCGAAACCGTTCTACTCGGTATTCTGTTCCGTATTTCACTTCGCTCCTGTCCAGATTAGGATTGCTCCCTGCAACCAGGATATCGGCAGCAGGCGTCAATGTCGCCACTGAGTGATACATACGCGGAATCAGGCTCGATTTCAAACCTAATGAAGAGAACCGTTGACCAGGGGGTGCATCGGGTGTATATAAAACAGGCGTGAGAGTTGGATTGTCGGCGTTTGACTGTCCCGCCTGGCCTTTGACGTTTCCATAGCCAGAGATTCCTGACTTGGCACCATTGACAATAAAAACGTGCCCTGTGGGGAGCAACACAGCATCAGGCATGTGTCTTGGCTCTGGAAGCCACTCCACTTCCCAGCCGGCTGCAATTCCGGCCGCAGTGAGTGTTATCCTCGAGCACTGGTTGGAGGCAGGATCCTGCGAAGATATCTCATAGCCAGGGATCACGTCCCTGATGGCGGAACCGCCGCATAAGAGGATCTCTGGCGTATAGTCTCCAGGAGATAGTGGGAGGAGAAGCCCGACGCCCGCCATCGGATACGTGACGCGGACTCCGTTCGGTATTCGTGGGAGCCTCTGTTCCGTGTTCGCCTGCCAGTCATAGATCGTGGCGTCCTGATTGGCAGCGATGAATACCTTACCATTCGGGAGAACGAAGGCGATCGGGAACAGGTTAGCGTTCAACGTATCGACCAGGAACGGCAGGTGGATGGGCAGACCGTTCGAGCCATGAATAGACTTGGGTGGCCAGTACTCCACGGTTGGATTGTTGACGGTCGCATTATTGATCCAGCCACCTTTCTTTGACCCACCGATGATCATCGCGCTGCCATCAGGTAGCCTGACGATGGTGTTGTACCACCTGGGGCTCGCCAGTCGAACACGAGCATGGTTCTCATACACATAACACCGGGTCACGTCGGGAGAAAGACAGGGATGGAAGAGCCGAACGGCTTGCAGACCATCCAGATGGCCAAAGTCCGCAGGCGACGTGAAGCTTTCGATCACGGGGTTCCCTCCGACGTTGATCAACGTTCCATTGCTCAGAAAAGTACCCCCAGCACAAAACGAGTTGGATTGTATTTCCAGGGGCATGACGCCCTGCGTGTCGAGGTTGTACAACGCCCCCCAGGCGGGGTGGCCACCGATCGATATCGGATTGTGTTCCACCTTGTCGATCACGAGTACATGACTGGGAGAGATGACCGCCAATTGCATCGCGGCAACGCCGGTGGAACCGCGTAGTACCAGGTCCCACTGGCTCCCGTCGTCGTCACTCTGAGCATCATCATTTTGTCCAGTCGGCTCAAACGGCAGCCGAGCATAGTCCTGGCCCTTCGTCACAACCATGGCATCGATGTCTATGATCGGGTTGGCCACGCCTTCTGCACCTCTTCCGGTGTGCTCGATTTCTATAAGGTGTTTGCCATACGCAAGGTCGTACTTCCAGAACAATCGCTGTTGCGTGCGCGGGACGAGGCTCCAAGTATCGACGGCTTCCACCTCCCGGCCATCTATGAAGATCGTGGCGATACCGTGCAACCTGTCTTGAGATCCGAACCATTCAATGCCCGTACCGATGAAGGGAAGGGACGCGCGCGCGCCGGGTTCGTCTGTCCAGTGAGATGTGCCTTGGACGTACGAGTTAAAATAAGAGTCTCTCCACGGACCCTGATACTGAATGAACGGGGACGATGAGTCGTAGTTCTTGGCACCAGGCGGGACGTAGAATGGCACGAAAGCCTTGGGTTTGTCTGATCCTGGAGGTGTCTTGCCGTTCCAAGCAGAGTCACCGCGAGCCAGAACGTGCAGGACGAATGCCAGCGTCAACCAAGCGGAGATACTCATCATGATCGCGATACTGGACAACCGTCGCTTGCTGACATCACGTGTGGTTGATTTTACAAGAGTAACTTACGCTCCAGCTAGAAATGCTATTGTACCTATCTATACTATGCATAACATGACATGACATTGGTTGAACTCGAGGAACAGATCACGAACGGAATGTTCGATGCGCGAAAACTAAACCAGATGGAACAAGCAAGATGAGTTGTTGAATGTTAGCTTATGCCAATTATCCATGCAAAATGAAGGGTGGTTAGCATGATCCGAAGTACCCCACCATGCGGAACGTTCCTATAACCGAACTCTGCCCTTGCCCTTTCCATTCCTTCCAAAGTCGCTGGAGGACAGTCCGCCAGTGACCGTCTGTGGCAATGGTTCCCATACCCGAATCGTAAAGTCGTCCGAACAGGACGCAAACATTCGTTCGTTCCGTGGGTTCCATGCGACTGAATTGACGCTTCCTATTCCGTGGCCTGAAAGGATCTCGAGAAGCACACCAGTATCCCTGTGCCAGATATAAACATTACGGTCTAGGGTAACCAGATGAGAAAAAGATCAGGGAGAACAGCGCGAACACCAACCTTCGCTTCCGCTGACCACAAAGTTACCATCGACGCCTCCGAAGCAACTCCGGATGACATGGTGGCCCTGGCGCTGCCCAGTAAATTTGCGCGCGAGACGACCCTGATGCAAATCCCATAGATGCACCTCCTGCCATACATTTCATCATAAGTAATTCATCATGGGGTTCACATTCGAATGACCCTCACGTCTGGTGCATGGTTAATCAGTGCAAATTGAGAGTCTTCAGAGATCTTCACGCTCGTAAGTTCACCATGCGTGGGAAGCGACCTAATTGCGCCCTCTCTTCAGTTAGCCGAGCGCGATAACAGCGCCAAACTCACAGCTCAATGGCTTTACTCTTGAGCTCGTATACGATCATCCGATTCTCCGACGGTCGGGCCCCGCTCGCCGTGGCGCTGTTCCCATTGCTCACCGGAGCTGGTGTTGGTTCCCGACTGGCATCTCGACCGACATCCCCTGATGCAGTTGGTATTGCGATGTAGTCCATTCCAACCGTGACAAGTCGCGTCATGTCCGGAGTGACAGCCATATCGGTAACACGGATGGGTACACTTGACCATTCGTCCCGAAGCTTCCCGGTCATGTCCTGGAAGAGAAGAGGTAAAATGTGTCCGGGCATAACACACACTGGGAGAGGTTATACATACCCAAGAAAGTATCTTGCGATCCAGACTTGCAGACATGAAGCCCGAGCCATCCGGTAACCACACGAGTGCCGACACAGTCTCCGAATGAGAGTCAAGCACGTATATGCGCTTCCCAGTCTAGCAAGACGTGTTACAGTCATACTGATAAAAGCGATGATAATTACCTTGGTGTCCCACAGCATTATTAACTGCTCCGCGGAGGTAGCCAGGATCGAGTCGTCAAGCGACCATGCCAATGCGCCAACGGGGAAAGGGTGCTCTCGGAGAGTGAACTCCACGACACACTCACGAGAGGTAGGTTCGATATCAGACTACGAACGTGACGTCAATCTTTATTCCCCGGGAGGGCGAACGAGTTACTCACCCCGATCCGCCAAATTATGGCTGTCCTGTCTTTGCTTGCGCTAGCCAGGCGCAAGCCGTCATGACTCCAGGCCACGTTCCACACCTCGTCGGTGTGTACGTCGAGAACAGTAGTTGTTACACAGGGGAAATCCTCTCTTTCACAATAGTGATCCGAGAATAGCGAGAAAGCAGCAGAGTTCATGGGCACGTTATGATATAGGCAATGTTCTCTTTGATAATGTTTCGATTGTGTCAGCAAGGTCGCAAGCCGCCGGGAAGGAATCATTGTCGTAGAGGGTATAAGTTCTGGCAAGAAGTCCTTGACATGATGGACGAAAGCAAAACACGAAAAGCTTACGTTGCATTTCGGAAAGCAGTATTCGCCGAGACGTTCCAGATGCACCATCCCACGATGCACGCCGTCGTAGGTCCTCAGGATCAGAACACATTATCAGACTATCACGAAAATGATCAGCATGAGGCGGAGATTAGTTAATCCAGGTGGTGCGTACCTGGACAGCGCGTGCAATTGCTCTGAGTTTGTGCTCAGGGGAGCTAATTCATTACGCAGCACCTGCAGCGCAGCCGTCGTTTTTTGGGACTCCAAAAGCTCGAGGTATTTCTGTCTGCCGATAAGAAAGTGGGCCTCCTAAAATAGGATGTGTCAGAGATCTTAAGCCGAACGACGGACGGGGTGTTGATCGCACCCAGATCGCCTCTTCGTCTGCTGCAGTAAGGTGGGGAAGTAACGCCTCCGCGTCCGCCCAGTCTGCGTCGAGAATATACTGGCGAAATTCGGTGACTTCAGGCGCCTCGAGGGAGTAACCCGACTCTGCTTCGAGGGTGGCGGCTGATTCGCTAGAGAGGAATTGCGTTTAGAGTGGCGCGGAGAAAAAGAGCGACTTACAGGTAGCCCACGTCACGTAGACTCTGTATGACGAGGCGAATGAACTCTTCCCTGTCTACATAAGGGTCATCATACAACGTGGTGCCGGGCAGGGACACGCGCGCCACTGAAGGGCTGTGTTTGGCAGCACCATTGCTCATCGGCGGGGATGCGTTGGGCTTGAAGCCATTGATGGGGGGGATGCCGTTCGAGCGATTCGCTTTGTCTAACGTGACAGAAGACGGACCGGGCTCCGAGATGGTGCTGCTGATGGACAGCGATGAATTGGAGAGCTTGTCTGAACGTGGAATGTACATCTTATCTGTGGAAGAGCCCTATGTGGGAGAGAGGTGGTCAATGAGTGAGACGGAAAAGCAGAAGCAGAAACGTGGTGCGACGACTGACTATGCGTTGTCTCTTGTGTGGTCTTACTGAATCTACGAAGAAACAAAGGGTGATCGCGAGAGTTAGCAAAGGGTGATCGACGAGGAGGACGAAAACCGCACCTGGCGGAACAGCAGGGGTTGCGTCACCCTCGGGGTGCTCTACGAGAGCGCGGGTACGTGTGGAAGGGACTAGAGAAGGAGAGGCGGGTGGCTGAGAGTGTAGGACGGACTGTCTTGACGAAGGCGGCGAAGGGGCGAATTGGGTTGGCTCTGTAGTGGGTTCCAGCCTTGGGGCGGGGTCCTGGCGTGTAGGACGAGCGTCCTGGGCAAAGTGCAGGAGGGTGATTGGATCAATGGTGGCTAGTTGGGTGATACAACGTTGTTCTGATTGACATGCAACGTCCCCAGCGTCGCTAGCGTCGATCCAGACAGAGTTCCTGTTGAAGAACGATTTGTTCTCGCTGTTGACCGTCACTCGGGCTGTGAGGCCTGCTCTCCAAATATCGGTATGGAAAGTGACCCCCCTTTCCATTCCATTCTACTGGGGGGTTGCACTGTTTATTCACCGTCACGGTGTATCACAACGTTCATCTCTCTGGCACAGTGAAATCGATTATACCATCTCCGCAAGCCAACAAAGAAAAAAAAAAGGAATAATAAAAGGGCTTCTGTAAGGACAGTGTAGCCGACTACTATGCTGATGCTCGATGCGAACAAAAATCCTAGGGTTTTGTGTGTGATAGCGATAGATAACAATTGCAGTGCTAACGGCAAGTTTGCCAATGTTGGTATGAGTTCCGTAAGTTTTCTTGAGTCAATACCTGTTCGTGAGATATATAGTACGCAGAATGGAATAGAAGGCGAGTAATGCTGGCTTTTTTTTGGACAAGATGCAAATGTGAAGGAACCGAGTAAAAACGACCTAGGCTCAGCCTGCGGGTCGTGGCGCGTAGACTGTTTTGAGTGGTGTTGTCAAGACGAAACGGGCATGACTACCAACGGCCCGCTGTGTGTTCACGCTCCCGCAGGCCACTGCGCCCCTTCCCGAAGCCGGGGGCATCTCGAGACGTGCCCCGACCCTCGAGTTCCTGTGTCCGGTAGCGTCCACGTCTCTCGTTGTGGGCAAGAGGTGCGACCAACGCCGGGTCTTCAAATTCTTGGATCGACAGCACCATCTTGGGAAGGGGTGAGCTGTTGCGTCGAGCAGTTGGGCGTCCCCTAGAGAGCGGAGCACAGGTCCAATCAAACACTTGCTCTACGCTGCCTCGACCGTCCCGACCCGCGCGGGACTCTGGAACGACAGTGCTCTGGCGGGTTCGTGAATGAGAACCAGAACAGGGACGAGAGTCGGCATATTGCGGTGGTTCTGGTTCGCGGCGACGACCGCGCGGAGTCGATTCCAGTGTGGAACGCAAGCCAGAAGCAGTAAGCAATGATGCTAATTTTGGGGTAGGAGGGGATGGCCGCGAGTTATGACCACCATCAGGAACGCCCGAAGAGGGAAGGACCTGCGGGCGTTGGGGAGAGCTTATCTGGAGAAGCGAAAAGTACGCTGGTAGACTCGCACGGTTGCGGCTCTTTTTGGTTTTGGACGTGAGGGTTGACTTGTCCTTGTCTGGCTCTCGAGCTGAGCGGGAAACCTCTTGACGAGGACGATGGGAAGCCTCGTGAGCGAATTCCAGCTCGTCGTCAGCGAGAGAGGGGACATGACTCAGAGAGGAGCTTGAAGAAGTACGACGATGCAAAAGGGGGATCATAGAATGGTGGTTTGTCGCGGACGGTCGACGCGCATACATTAAACTAGATGGTTTTACTTGATGGTGGGAAGTTATAGAGCGGAGGGAATTGACAATAGAGCCTTCCACGCTGTCGCCTTCGTATCCGGAATTATCATCTATTCCGACGAGGGGCTCGTCGTCCTCGGCGTCCGTGCAGAGGGACCAAGAGACAGAAGAGGAAGAAGACGAGGTGGAATACCTGTCGCGCTTGCGAAAGTTGCCGAGCGCACTGCCCAGGGCGGAAGGCATCAGGGCGGGTACTTCGCCACCGGGTGCATGGCCAATGTGAGGAGAGGAGAGGGCGCTGCTTGCGGAGGATATGGAAGGAGAGTTGTGAACGTCGAGGGCCTCGCACTCGTCGCTACAGTACGCACGACTGTGGTGGGTGTGTGAGATATGGACAAGGGGTTTGAGGTGAACACGCACCTGTCATCCGGGAGCTGTCTCGAGCAGGTGAGACAGATCTCCTCGAACATTTGTACCGATGGAAGAGAGTGAGGGAGGTCAGATGGAGGACGTTGAGAGAGAGAGAGAGGGAGGGAATTGGCCCTGGAGCTTAAATATGGAGGGACCGGCACAGGAGGAATGTAAATATCACAAATTTAAATGACTCAAAGGGGACAAGACCCCCAGTCAACGTCACATGTGACCGTCAACGACGACTACTGTTAGTATGAATGAGAAACACAATCTAATCTACCGCAAACGTGCTATCGCGCCTTCAATGCGGCATTCCCGCCCCCCATTGTGGCAGAACAGAGCGTGTGTGATTCACCGTCCAGTCGCACGTTTGACTCTCCTACCAGACCCATCAATTTCATTTCACCCACCGCTTGCGTCGTCAGTCTGCCTTACGTGCGCTGTCACCATTCTATTTCGCAGAAGGCATGTCAGATAACGAGAACACTGCTGGCTCATGACTACTAATGTCGCCACCCGACGAATCACGCCATCGCCATGCCCCCTTGTACCTCGCATCGCTCCCGTTGGCGTGCGGGGCAACATGCCATGCATCAAACTGTCGGCGGATGTCGTCAATCTCGCGTGTGTAATGCCATGGAGTAATCTCCCTCGATAAACATTCGCTGCCCTTCCCGGGTGGCCAATTCAATTCACCTCCGACCGAAAAAAAGAAAACGCCAGCTATTTCCACGCAAATCATGCGTCCCACACGAACAAGAGACATGCTATCGTGGCAAGCTGACAACGTTGCGCTCTGTCCGTCCAGCGCGCGTTCGAGCGGTACACCGCCTGCGCAGCACTGGCCCACATGATGCGAAATCTCCGAATAGAAAAACTTAAGCGTCTCTGCTGTGCCTCAAAGCGGTCGCATCAACTCTGGTGTTTCGTGCCAGCCTGGTCCGCACAGATTAACCGTCTGCTGCGGCGTGTGCCTCATTGTCTTTGTCTCACCCACCCTGTGTGAAGGGGCGCCTCGCCGCGATTCAATGTGGTCCATAGTTTTTTTGCCAGGGCCAAAATCGGGTCGGTCCCTTTTGTACCTCGAGGCGCCGCAGATCGTCTCAGGAATCCGCATGAACATTGAAAGCGTAGATCGATACGGTCAGCTACGGTAATCGTCAGTCAGAAGCTAGCTCGGCAAGGGGACAAATTCGGCGTCGTTATTACTACCGGAAAGCCCTCGAGGACCACCCAGCGACGATGACAAAGTCGGATTCGAGTCTGCAGGTAGTCCTTCCTCGCTTTTCAGCGTCATGTCCTGTACGCCATTGCCATCTGCAGACGTGGATGACTCTGCTCTCGCGGTAACCGCATCAGAAGAACTGCTTCGAGGAGGTGGAATAACCCGATCGGAATCGCCCGCAACCTCGTCCGCAACGGCACCATTAGAAGATCCATGTGGAGGCTGTGCAGGAGATGGCAATGGCTTCTCCGGCTTGGAGCTATCTCTCCTAGATAAGAGTCCCTTCAGTCGTTCGTTGGCACCCACAGGCGAACGGAAGTTGCCAAGTGTGGACTTGCGAGGTATCGATTTCTCGGTCACGAGGGTTTCAAGCATGTTCGTTGGCGCGGAGACGTTCTTTAGTACCGACAACTTCTGGTGCAAGAATTGAACGTCCGCTAGCATCCTTTTCAAATAGTCAGATATAGCACTTCGCTGAAGAATATTTCGGCAGATGACACATGCCTGTCTTTTGCCTCCTGGCTCTGTAACTCGATCTCACCGTACTCCTCGGACAGTCGGTGATTGATGGCGGCGAAGACCTGTGACATCACAAACTAGACAATTCACGGTCACAAGGATACCAACAAGCCGTTCAATGCACGAACCTCCACGATCGGCGCGGACAAGTATCGCGAAAGGACCTTGTGCAGTGTCACGGTCTCTTTGATCAAAAGTTCCATGTAGTCATTGACACTCTCGCCTTCCTTCGGTGTTTCCCAATTGATGGCCTGTCACAAAGTGATCAGCCAACGGTATCTCGTAACCGGAGGCCGGTGGCATATGACCGACCTGCAATGACTTGACATGGACACTTATCCTGTCACCCATGATAGCAACCAATTTGGAATGTATCTCGTTCTGGTGTTCTTGGAAATCCTTTTGCCAGTGCGATCAGTCTGATAGCCCCAGAACTCGCGCGAACCAGGACACACCCGTTTGAGTTTATCGAATTCGACCAGCATGACTGCCTGGTTTGGACTAAGATGACGCCGGAACGTTTCCCGCACGTACGGAATGAGTGCCACCATAATGGAGAGTGACTGGGACGCCAGGGCTATAACGTCCGATAAAGTTCGCACGTACACCGTAAAACAATAAGAAAAGTTACCAACCAAGATGCTTTGCCGTGATGTTCTTCAGCCCAGCGGAGCGCATGGCACCCGCCCCAAGGACTACTTGACAGGTCCTGGAGTTGAATGCTTTAAGAAACTCAATGACTCGGCTCATCGTATCGGTGTTTAGCATCGGAAGATTAACTACGAGCTTCAGGTACTCCAACAGGAGTCCTAGGACAGCACCTGTGGCTGAGACACAGAAATAGGGTCGCTCTTCGATGTGAATGTACTTGGTTGTCGGCCGTGCTGAACCATTCTGTCTGCCAGGAGCGGCTGTAGTTTTTCCATTCGTCGAATGCGAGGGTGGAGTGATGGAAGGAGGAGTTTCCCCTATGACGAGATCAGGGGAATCCCGAACGACAGAATCGACCAACACGTCAGCGGCATGCTGAACAGCGGAAGGAACATCTATTGGATTCCATTGTTCGTCCTCCACGAGCTTTGCAGATTGATTGATTCTTGACTGATGGAATGCTTGTAAGAACAATCTGGCCTGAATAGGCAGCGATCATGACAACAAGTCCTGTAGGGTGATGGATGACAACTAAACGTACCTGACCGAGTACCGTGCCTCGGAGTCCCATGATCATGCGTCGACAGACGACCTCGCATCTAATGACAAAGTCCCACGACCGATTAAAGAACACCAGAAAGCTTGGCAGATCTAGTTGGGCGTGCTGTTCTGAACGGTAACCGACCACTTTGGCTACTAGCCTGTTCGACAGGTCAGCTGCCGAGGAAAGAACGTTCGATAATTCCTCTTGGAGAGGTGCAAGGTCTATCGATACCTGCGTGGATCTACATAGAGTCAAATCCGAGATAGGTGGGCGGGAATGCACTGTTTACTCACATGAGAGTCTCCAGCACCTCCATCAGAACGCTGTTCTGAGCTTGAAGCCCCTCGATGCCGTTAAGGAGACTTGTGTACACAGAGGAGATGGCGGAAGAGAACTTGGCTTGGGTCATTGAACGCAAGAAGCTAGAAGGTTTGTAAGACGGCTATAAAAGGTAGGAAGAGCATATGATACGCGCCTCGATGCAGCTTTAGAATTTTTTTCGTCTTCATCTGGATCAAACGAGGGAAAGTACTACAAGATTGAGCTGACATTCTGGACCTTTACGGAAGAGAAAGACATTGCACCTACGCGTTTCATGATCGCCCTCACCTCGGATATAACGGCACCCTGCCATGAGACAATCGCGACCTGAATGCCATTAGTACGGACCAGCCCCTGAAGCAAAGGTCGCAAACGGTCTTTGAGGGTGACATTTGGGTTCGTGACGGGATCGGAAGGTTTGGGAACCGCGTTGATGCGATCCAGCAAGTCGAATTTGAGCGCAACGACGAGATCTGTCGTGAGTGACGAGCTGATCTCGTTGTTCAGGGCTTGCAAATGAGACGGAAGGGGGTGAAAGGCGGCGAGGGACGAAAGGGGTACCAAGGACAGAGAAGTGTTCCTGATGGGAACTTGCGCTTGGAGGGAGGGTGATGATGAAAGTGAAGAAGGGGCGAGGTCCGATTGAGACGCGGGCCGCTTGACCACGGAAGGAACCGCGGCGACGGCGGGGTCGAAGAGAGACTCGATTGTGTCGATGACGGAAAGTGCTTCACCCCATTGGCCTGCGCCGACCAAGCCCTTGGCGACGGAGGCCATTTCGACGACGGCGGCGATTTCACGAACGGCATCATTGACGGCAGCGAGATTGGAGCGCCTGGATTCTTTGCGGAGGACGTGTAGACCACGAATGGGGGTCCTGTCGTCAAGATCTGCGAGCAGTGTGCGTAACTTGGCTATGCGATCCAAGCACTGCTCGGACTCGGTTTGGAGATCTTGCAAGTTGGTGAGGGCCGCAAAGAAGGAGGAAGAACGAAGGGAAATTTCGCGTACGAGATGCTGTTCGATAGTGTCGGCGTGGTGGGAGAGTTTTTCGAGGAGAGGGAGGGAGTAGGAGAGGGAGGAAGGATCGGAGGTGCCCTGGTCACCATCGAAGCATTCTGTGACTAAGTCGAACGTGCCTGGGTCTGCGAGGTCAAAGTCGGGCTTGAAGAAGACGGAGGGCACAGTGTCCAAGGGCGGTAAGAGTTTGGAAGGAGGCGGTGTCGAGGGGAAAGGGGAGGAGGAACTGCACGCGGCGGGGGGAGGGGACGTGGCCTGAACGAAGCGGTCCCATTCTGGGGCGACCGCGCGTAGGTACGAGTCAAAGTCCTTGCGCTTTACACGGGGAAGCTGCGCGGTAGACACGGGTGGGAGTGATGAATGTGCCTTTGGGGGTGCTTGTGTTTTATGGGGGCTGTTGAGCACGTTGGAGACGGCTGAGACACTGCGTAAGCAGGTAGAGTGAAGGGCTGGAGAGGGTGCGCACCGTTGAAACCCTGGGTGGTGCTGGACCAGTGGTGGGGGAGCGGCGAGGCAGCGCTGGAGAGACGGACACGGGGAAGGGCAGCGAATGCGTCGAGAGCGCGACCGTCGGCGGTTGTCTCTGAAATGCTGGCTGGACCGCGTCTGTTGGCGGTGTCCCAGGTAAACCTGAACGGGCGGGGCGGGGACGAGGGCGGGGGCGGAGGCGGGAACGGTGAGCCTGGTCGGGATGGTTCTGATGATGACATGGTTCCAACAAGACCACCACTAATGGACTTTCCTGCCTTGCTGGCCCGTTTCCCCCTGCACACATTCCCCGCCGTCTCCGTCCAACACCGTCTCCCCGTCGTACATCCCACCCTCTGGATAGCACCCCCGCGCGACCTCACCGCCCTCCTCAGCGCCGACGTCGAGTGTCTCAAATGGCAGGCCTACCTCGCCCTCCGCGGCATCGACAGCATCGCTCTCCGTTGGGACATATCTCCCGAGGGTGCCCTTGACGCCCGTCTCCCGAATCTCCATCTCCCTGACCCGTCCCCGCGTCTCCTCCCCCCGCGCAGCATCCCCGACTGGGCCGACTCCCGTCTCGGTCATCCCCTCGACCCCCTCGAGGGTTACCGAGACCAAGCAGCCAAAGATGAGAGCCATGCCTGGGTCGCCCTCCTCAAAGGCATCGTGCACGCTGCCCTGGTACGTCTCCCTGCCGTTCTCTCCGTCCTCGCTCACACCCTCCCAGTTCCTCTCTCGCAGCGACCCACCAACCATCTTTGGGCTCTTCCAGCCCAACTCCAGCAAGAGTTCCGCACTGGACACCGCCCTCAATCCTCCTCCCCCTCCTGCGACTGGTTTTGGCTCTCTCCTCCCCCCATTTGCTACCAATGTCGATCCTGTCGCGGTCCAGTCACGCTATGCAGAAGCCATCGCTGCTCTCTCGGACCGTCTAACCACCGACAAATGGTTCCTCGGCTCCCAGTACGTCCCATCCCTCGTTCCATCCCCTTTCTCATCTCTCTCAGAAACCCCACTGCGCTCGACGCGCTTCTCTTCGCATACCTCCACGCGCTTCTACACTGCAAAGAATCTACACGCATTCAAGTTGCTCGACGCCCCAACCTCGTTGCCTGGGAGCGTTCCGTCAGGTCTCGCGTGCAGGCCGCCTTTTGTCTTGCTCCCGCTGCTTCGTAGCACGTTTGGTATATATTCTGGTATATACACTTTGATTGTCCTACTCATTATCAATCAGAGCGGCTGTCCATCTTGCCATTCCTATTGCCATTCCGATTGCACTGGTCCTTGACAGATCTTCCTGGGAATCGTTTGCGAACCGCACCGATCATTCTTGTGAACCTGCGCCACCGATGATCAGTAACCGACCACGATCGACATATCTCGACGCCTACCAAAACCAATTAAGACCCTGAAGCATCAGATTGGTCACGCCGTAGGCCATAATGTAAAACAGAGGAAGTTGTGTGTAAACGTCGTTCAACGTGACGAAAAAATCATACGACTGTGCACCGCTCAGCGTCCCGACGCTGACTTTGAAGTGAGATCACCTTACCATCATTCCGCCCAGAACGAGCCGGAAAACGAAGAAGGTGCCCAACAAGGCAAACCCGTTTATTAGCTGCAGACGAGATCCGGTCTTGCCGACCTTGTCTAAAAACCTGCTTCGAAATAGCACCGCATTCACACGGGCCGCTCGGGTACGAAAACACACCAATTTAAATTGAGAAAGATCGTGCTCCTAGTATTGATGCCACGTCAGACGCCAGCATTGCGGTCGAGTCATGCAAGGAATCACGTACACTTCCCAAAGCAAAAAACGAACGACATAATAATGAACAAATGGTCGCTGTAGTTATGGTCAGAGGCGATGCACTCTCGACGAAGACGAACACCTGCAGTCGCAAGCAAGAAGATGGAGAGACAGGCCACCCCTAGAATGCGCGTTAGCAGACATGGGAACACCAAACTTCTGCAGGGAAGACTTGCCGTGGGCAACGAATCCAACCTCGGAAAAGTTGAGAATGGTTTCAAACACGTCCCAGATGAAGTAGCTAAAATGGACGGTACTGTAGGCAGAAGACAAGGTCACGCGACAGGACTCACCCGATGGTGATTGCCAATAAAAAGCTGGCGTTCGGGTCAGTCCCAAAGGCGCGGTCTTGATCGAGACTTTTGAGGGAAAGACAGCGCGAAGCCAGCACGACTGCAACTAGCGCGTGGACAAGGGAGACGACGCGCACGTCCCTGTGGACCGGTCAGGCGACAAGGCGAAGGGCAGGTAGGATGTGCGAGTACCAGTTTATGCGAGTCCTCCTGTCGGCCTTGCCGTACCAAAGCGGGAAGACGGCCCTGCTGATAGTGGGGGAAAGACTGAAATTGACTGCGGTGAAAAAGAGGGCGGCAATGACGACGATGTCTGCGACCTCTGGAAGGACGCTGAAGCCGTATTTTTGCGCAATGGGACGGACGGCGTCGCGTACGTGGTGTCGAAGTTCTGGGATCATGATGGACAGAAGACAAGGTGGAGGTGAATGTGAATTGAGCACAGGCTGGCATTACCTCATGTAATACAAGTCGGGGTAACAAAGGCTTATACAGGGTCCGAAGCGAAGCACTGGGCGTTCGTTGCTCCAAACATTTACGTTTGCATACAAATGCACACAAGTTGGCTCGTCGACGATAAAGACAAATAACAGTAGAGTATGTAAGCGTAAACCAAGAATGAGGAAGGGTGCCAAAATGGAAAAGGAAGAGGGATAAGAGAAAAATGAGACTGTGCATGGGAGATGACGAGGCTGGAAGCGCGATGCATGCTGAAAGCCACGAGTATCGTCCGACATTTTGGAGGTCGAGGACAGATGTAAGATGTACGGTAGGATGATAACGAACGTGTGGATGTGTATGTATAGACGTTGAGAGACGAATGCACTGCGTAGCCTCGAGGCGGAGTGAGAGGGGTATGACGGAGCCGCGGGGGTATATGACGACGAGGCATCACATTACGACGCAACTGCAGCCTGTTTGCGGTGGTGCGTATGGGTCCTCGCCTTTGCCGACTGGCCCCCAGACTGACGGGACCTAAGAAGGATAAGGACAGTGGACAGAGAAAGGGTGGGGTGCAGCGAAACGTACCAAATGGTCTTTTGTCGTTTTGCAGTAGCGGATCAAGCTGTGGGTTGTTGAGCGCGGTGTGAGGGTGGCAGGCGAGAACGAAACTGTACCTTGCACTTGCCTCACTGACTCGCATGCGTGGACGAGCGAGGTCTTCGCGGAGACGCTGGTTGTGCTCCGTGAGACGACGAAGCTTGAGCTCAGACATGGACTGTTTGTGGGGACGGGCGTTCATAGCGAAGTGCGTACGAGGAGGAGAAGAGTAAGTACTCGAGGGAATTATCGCTGTCGGAGTTTGAATTACACCCCTCTCATGGCCGACGACTCAGACCTCTCAGACGAGTGGACCGCCTTCCTCGAAGAGTACGTCTACCCGTTCCCGCTCACCGTCAGGGCCCGCTGACGACGCCCACAGCGACGACGACGACCTCCCAGCAGACGTGGACCTACTCGTAGATCGTCTCGGTCCCGCCTTCGCCGCACACCACCGCCAGTCAAGGCTAGACACGAAACGAGCACTCGCGCCCGTCGTGCAACACACCCAACAGCTCCACGACGCCATCCAGTCCGACATCTTCCCACGCCGCACACAGGCTCTCGCCCGCCTCGATCACGCCACACTCCGCTTCGAGAACACTGCCTGCCGCGACATGGCAACTGCCCAGTCCGTCTACGATGACGCACAGGCGTGTCCGCCCCTCCCTTCCCTGCTCTCCTGACCTCGCCTCTCCTTACAGCACACCCTCGATGCCCTCTTCTCCACCCTCGACAATCTCGTCCGCCAAAGTGACCTCCTTTTCCATACGTTCAAAACGAGCATGCTCGGGCACGGTACTCTGCGCTCTCCCTGGTATGCTCCTACCTGACCTCAGTCCATCCAGTGCAGCGCCTTCGCCATTGTGCCAGCCAAATGCCGCCCGACAGCGCACGTCTCACATCCACCCTCGAGAAGAAGGCCAAGCACCTTGGTGCCCAAGACCATGCAAAGGCCAAAGAGAACCTCCTCCGCGGCATCCTGGAAAAGTATTGACCTGTCGCGCCGTAGTCTACCGTGTAATACACAACCTTTCTCATGAGCGCAACGTGCGTGGCTGGAGTGAAATGAATCGCGACGTGTGAAAAGGGGGGCCCATCACCAGCCTAATCCAACTTGGAAATTCTGCCGCGCACGACTTGTTTCGCTACCACCACTCCCAGGACTGCTGGGCGGACGCCCCTCCGGTCAACTCTTTGAGTATTACCATTCTCGGGTCATATATCTTTTTTTTTTTTCAACCACCTGTCAAGTCAGTCGCCGAAACACATCTCGCATGTTTCCTATCTGACTTCCCTTCGAATCAGTCAACATGAGCAGTCGAGGCGGAAGACAGTCCATGTCCGAGCTGCGGTATCGTCGTCTTTTGGAGCATAATCAACGCCTACGCGAAGATTTGGCGAGGCCGCGAATCCGCATAAGTGAAGCCGCTGCAAGGTCCGTAAATCGTCTCATCTCCGTACATACGACCCTCAGCACCGTTTGTATCTGCAGTTTGATTAGACACTGTAAAACCACGAAGGACCACCTCGTTCGTACCACCTGCTTTCCCCTCTCAGGCCCGTTAATTACTCATGCCCTCTCAGGTTCCGTCCGTCTGGGGCCCAGTCCAGAAGGCCGAAGACCCTTATGCACCCCAAAGTTCCAATGGACGCAGTTGTTGTAATGTACAATAATTTTCTTTGGAAGGCATGTTATCAAAAACCTCGGGCATCGTGGTCATTCATCTGGATAGTCTTTGGCATTGGGTCTGTACTCCAGTCGTTGCTGTGTTGTGTTCATCAAGCTACATTACTTTTTTCTTTCTTCTTTATGATACCGAAAGCTCGGAAGGAGGTTACGTTTCAATAAGGTCCCTCTAGATTTGTTGCAAGAACTTCTTGATGTCCCCCTCGTTGAGCGCACCGATGAAGTGGTTGACTAGTTTTCCGTCCTTGAAGGCCATGACCGTTGGCAGTGACCGTACCTGCGGAGTTTGTTGGAACTGAAAAACAAACAAGAAAGCGGGAAAACTAACTTGATACTTTTGGGCGAGCTCAATTTCCTTGTCGGTGTCGATGGTCACCAAGTCGAGAGAACGACCACTGCCGGTCTTGGTGTTACCGTCACCAGCTAGCTTCTCTAATATGGGCGAGATCATCCTGCATGGTCCGCACCAGCTGAAGCCAGGAATAGTGTCAGATCTCATCCCGGACGCAAGTGAACACAAACTCGGCATAGAAATCAACCAAAACAACTGTATTGCTTGCGTGCTCGTCGAGCACAATCTTGTCAAATATCTAGTATACGAGGGGTTCGGGACTCTGTTACCAGACTGAGGGAAAGCCGAGTCACACCTGCTGGTTCGCATCTAGATATTGTTTCCGGAGCCGTTGAGACGTGTGGAATGCGCGCGCATTCCATCTAGCCTGGCTGGTGAGAACGGCGCGTCGCTGAACCGAAGAAAGGATCTTTTCGCCGTGGAAGAGCATGAGCACTGGCATGAGGTTGAAGAAACAGTGGCGTGTTTATTTCCGTGGATTCTGTCAGTGACTCCCAGGCCGCTCTCCCCGCCTACTAAGTTAGCAACAGCAGGCTTATTGTTCTGCCCTCTCCTACAATCTGCTTCGCTCCGAGGGCACGGACTTCCGGTACGAGGATGTCCTGTTTAACTTCCCAAATGTTGAGACTCTGGCGCCCACTTTCCACAATGTGCGGTGTTCGCCCAGCCGTATTTGCTGCATGTGGCCCAGGCCCAAGATACCATCGTGGACCGTCACAAAGCAAGACCGAAATTCTGCTGCATACCACCTGGCATATGTCACCGAAGTCCACCTACCGTGACTGGACACGATGCTTCCGGCCCGTTGAACCCGAACTTCCTGCCAAGGGCGAGCACCGAAGGTGTAATACTTGAGCACATGAGTGTTGTCATCTCAGCTAACTAGTAGACGTCGACCAAAGCCACTGATCCAACTGGCCTGGGCAACGGCTTCACTGAGCCTGGTCCATGAATCAAAGCAAGGTGTCCAGCATGTGATGCGTGATATCTTGGTCTATTGACTCGCGCGTCGTCGTATGAACTAGGTTTGTGGGTTCGGGGTCGATGCTTTCACGGCGATTGCATGTCATCATTTCGTTTTTATGCATCAAACGTGTGTTCAAAGGACTCAGGAGACGTTGCCAAGCATCACAGGGGTAAATTACCCAGTATGGTACCAACGTATTTTCCTCGGGTTCCGACAACCTCACAGATCGATATGCCTGCTAGCTCACTACCGCCTCCAGCAAAAAGGCGAAAGACAAAATGCGACGAAACTATCACCAGGGATCTCGAACGTCAGCTCACGGCTGCTGTAGCTGATAATACATCCTTAAACCCTCTCTCGGACCTCTTGGACATCGCTCAAAATATGTCTGACGCGAGGGACATGTCAAGAGCGATCTATAGCTTGTATCGCGTGTTTGTCGTCATCGTATCCAGCAATAAGCTTGCACCTGGAGGAAGCGATGCCGCAAAGGTCGTGCGCAAGTGGCTATGGGAGCGGCTTGACGCATATGTCAACCTTCTCCTTGGCTTATTGCAGGATGAGGAGGCTACATTAAGGGTACGCCAACGGTATTGCAATACTCTATTCTCACTCTCTCATCTTACCACCAGAAATCAGCGCTAGATATTCTTTTCTCCTTGCTAAAGCACCTCTCGACTTCGCTAATAAAGTCGAGCTCCGACAACCAACCACAGTTCCACTTTGCGCATTTCAAACGTATCGTACAAGGACTTCTTCTCTGTCCTCCCTCTACCCGAGGTGGATCTACCGCCCCTTTCGCGGGCAAGACGGCTCCTGATGTACGCGAGCACTTTGTGGACACCTGGTTCACCGTTCATGATGACATCCGGTGGTGTTTTCTCCGGGAGGCAACGTATGCACTTGACCTCGTATTTAATCTCTTTTGAATTCATGATCCTTCATTAGCTTCGTACTCTCAAAGCACTCGTCTGCTAACTATCACGATCTTCCCGGAAATTTGTTGTCTATCATGGAGAAGCTGAACACCTTTCCGACTGACCCTTCGGAACTGAATGCATGGTGGGTAGAAGAGCTTGGAAAGAAGCCTCCGAAATCCAAGAAAAACAAAGCGGAAGGGGCTGACGGAGAAGACGAAGAGATGCCTGATGTGGAAAATGAAGATGAAGAGGATGATTGGAAAAAGTTTTTTGACGATGAACCTAACGCAAAACAGGTGAAGAAGGTCGTGGGCGTGCAAGGCAGGACTCACCAGTTGACCTTCCACCAATCGCTTCACTCGTTGCAAGCCCACCGCGCTGTATTTACGCGAACATGGCTCGCCTTTCTACCTCGCCTTTCGTCCGTATCGATCAACGCTAATCGAACCTTGATGACGCGAGCCCTGAGCACTATGCATAGGGGCGTGCTTCCCCACCTGACCAGACCGATTCTTGTAATGGACTGGATAAGTGCATGCGTTGACTTTGGTAAGTGGTGTCACGAGCTGCGAGATAAATACTCATGCTTCGTCAGGGGGGACTGTAGGTCTTTTGGCACTCAACGCTTTGTTTATCTTGATGAGGGACTATAACTTGGGAGTAGTTGTCTGTCATTCCCAGCCTTTATTGACGTTTTGTCTTTAGAGATTACCCTTCATTCTATACCAGACTTTACGCCTTTCTCGATAGAGACCTCTTTCATCTCAAGCACCGCGCAAGGTTCTTTCGGTTGACCGAGCTCTTTTTGAGCTCCACGTTAGTTTTGCTACCATTTTTGAACCCACGAGTTTGATTTCACTCATTCGGCGCCCAGTCATTTGCCAGCGTCGCTCGTTGCATCCTTCGTTAAACGACTGTCTCGGCTTTCTCTCGCTGCTCCGCCTACTGCAATCATCATGATCATACCGTTTACTTACAACCTCTTCAAGCGACACCCTGCCCTCATGGGCATGATCCACCGGACGCAAGAAGTAGATGGTCCCTTCGTTGGCAAGTCGAGAACGTTTAGGTGGCAGCGCTTTCTGACGAGTTATACAGACCCTTTCTTACCGGACGAAGTTAACCCCAACATTACTAACGCCGTTGATTCGTCGCTATGGGAGCTTTATTCGCATAAACAGCATTATGACTCCGCAGTATCCACATTAGCACGGATATTCGAAGAGGCGTTCACAAAGCCAAGTTACTCTATGGAGGATTTTCTGGATCATACATACGGGACGGTAAGATAATGCTAAGTTCTCCCCTCCTTTTCGCTGAATGGGCGTGTGCTGTCGAAACAGCTCATTGAAGCAGAGACAAAGCGTCCGATCAAAAAAGAGCCCGCCCTAGCCATGGAGCTTGTTAAAAATCCATTCCCATCGGCCTCGGACGATGATGTAGGGGACGGATTAGACACAGTGAGCGAGTTGTGGGTCTTTGGGTGACATTAGCACTTTTCCTTGTCGGTACCAATGTACACGTAAATATCGACAAACATTCCGCTGTGTCACCTACGGGGAAGATGCACTTGACTGGCGTTAACTGAGATCCTGAGCCATCTCGCACTGGTCTCATCATGGATGCGATCCGCGTCTCCAAGGCAAGCACGCAGATGAACTTGGAACTCGCCTATGGCTGAATTTTCAAACTCATAGGTCGAGAAAGTCCTCTGCGGCAAATCAGGGAGCGTTCAGTATAGCTCCTTACATCTGACAGCGCATCACTTGATATTCCGTTACGAAGATGCGGACAAGGAGGAGATGTGGGTGAGTCGTCTTTCGGCTCACCGCTCATCTCTATATTGACACCAACGACTAGGTTCCGTACCCACTGATTTCACTCGTCATGCAGCTCCCACACACTCTGTATGGGCGGAGTCCTATCACATTTCATACGCGAACGTTCGAGACCTTCTCTGTATCCTTCGCGAACGATCGCGATGCTGCGGACGTGTTCGAAAGCGTGAAAGAGTTGACAGTGTGCGGTAGGTTGCGCTTGTTCGCCAGCAAGTGTTCTGACCGACAACCCGATAGCGTCCGTCAATCAGCTATATGCTTTCTTTTATTCTCCGAATCCATCCTTGGACTCTGCAGGGGGGTGGTCCCTGTACTCTCCTCGAGAGGAGTTTGGGCGGATGGGCGTTGGCACCCGAACAAAGAGTTGGCGTTTTACTGACATCAACAAGGATTACCAGGTAAAACTCTTATGTATTCAGCTAAAGATGATGCTAGACTGCGTTCCCAGTTTTCCCCATCTTATCCGTCACGCTTGGTTGTCCCGACTCGGATAAGCGATTCTACGCTTCAGTATGCAGCAAAATATAGGAGCAAGTGCCGAATACCCGCCCTCACTTATATACACTGGGCGAACCACGTAACCGTTTTCATTCTGTTCGTTTGGAAAGGGTTTTCATATTACGCCCACAGGCTAGTATAACCCGCTCGAGCCAACCTATGGTCGGCTTCAAGCAGAACCGCTCTGTCCAAGACGAAAAACTAGTGGAAGCCATCTTTCAAACTCACCATTCCCCAGATTCTCGGTCTCCAAGCCTTCCAGTTTATGGTGCAACTGCCACGAACCTGATTGTGGATGCTCGCCCGACAGCCAATGCTGTTGCGAACACTGCCAGAGGTGCTGGTACGGAAAACATGGATCATTACAAGGATGCGAAGAAAACCTATTCTGGCATCGACCATATCCACGCAATGCGCGAATCGCTGAGCAAAATTGTAGATGTTCTTCGCGAAGCAGATACCGTGGCTGCCAGCGTGAGCGGATACCTTCCTGGGGAAGCGCAACAGCTTGCCGTCTTGGACCGTCAAGCGCTGCGGCGATCCGGTTGGCTCCGTCATATGTCCAACATAATGGAAGCCGTGGTTCTCATCGTCCGAAATATACATGTCAACTCGTCTCACGTTCTGATCCACTGTTCGGATGGATGGGACCGGACCTCACAGCTATCTGCTCTCGCTCAATTGTGTTTAGACCCGCACTATCGCACGATGCGTGGATTCCAGATACTCGTCGAAAAGGACTGGATATCGTTCGGTCATCGATTTCTGGATCGATGCGGTCACCTATCGTCTGAAAAGTTTTTCACGTCTTTGGCAGATACAGCGAATGGCGGTAGTGGTACTGATACTGCTCAAGCCTTCCTCGCTTCCGTTCAAAACCGCTTCGCGTCACAGCATCATATCAAGGAGACGAGTCCTTCTTTCCACCAGTTCTTGGAATGCGTTCGTCAGCTCCTGCGGCAATTTCCTGAACGCTTTGAATTCAACGAGTACTTTCTACGTACGATCCACTATCACCTCTATTCCTGTCAATTTGGGACCTTTTTATACAATTGCGAGCGGGAGCGCAGGCATGGGGAGGATGGAATGGTCCCGTCGGAGCACACGACGAGCCTCTGGGATTTTCTAAATTCGTCTCCACAAGTGGAGAAGCAAAAGAATCCCATGTATGACAGTTCACTGGACGATCCAATGCGCAGAGAAGGGAAGCCGGACATGGGAGTTCTGTTTCCCAATCCCAAGGACGTTCGTTTTTGGTACGAACTCTATGGTCGCACGGACGAGGAGATGAATGGGAGAGTCGTTATCTCTCAAGCCAAGGACGAGCCTGAAGCTCCTGCTTCTGTCGAGGGCCTCGACGATGATGTTGTAAGCTCACGCGGGGAGGTATCGTCCACTTTTGACCCTCCAACACTACCATCCCCTTCCGTTTCGTTGCCGCCTACCCGGTCTACCGCTCCCGAAGGCTTATCTTCTAGCTTTCAGGGGCTGTGGTCGTCCTTACCTGACCTTCCCCAGAGGGTTACAGAAAGTTTCACGAGCGTGGGGGGTTCGACGACTATGAAGGCTTCTTGGCCACCAGCACAAGCGAATCCTTTGTCGTCGTCCCAGGGTCGCGCGCGAAATCCCAATCCCACGGAATACTTTTCTAGTAGCGGAGTGAAGTCCGTGTGGGGAAAGCTATCATCAAATGCTACCGCAGCGTTCTCAGCGGTGCAAGACGCGTACGATGGAGTTACGAAGGATTTAAAGGCACCCTCGAGGGAACCCGGAGACGAGGGGAATGTGGGGGAAACATCGGAGCTTCAGCCTCGCGAGGCCGAGGGTGGACGATTGTCAACCATCTCTGGATCATCGTATAACCCTTGGGACAGCGTGAAGCCACAGAAGTCGATGGCAGCGCTTCCGCCGGACAATCCGTGGAGCACTGCACGGTCGCGTTCCACCACGCCGCTGATTTCCTCCTGGAATGCGGTGGACTCAGCCCCGGTTACTGGGGACCTCTTTGACATGATCTCACATCAGTCATACGAACACAGCAGGACTAGCGCGTCTCGTGCTGCGAAGCAAAGTCCAGACATGGGTACTGTGTCTCCCACGCGGACGAGCGGTGAGAGGAAAATAGAGCAGGAGGAGAAGGAACGTGTGGTCACTACAGATCCCCTCGGTGTTGGATCGTTGTAATTTCGAGGTGGATGTACGCTGAATGGCTAATTAAATACTAATTACATAAATCGGAACACTGGCTGAACTGGCTGATGGCGTGATGCGGTGTCTTAGATAAGCGGACGCGGTCCTTTTTAAATCGGTAGCTGGTTTCGTTTGAACACGTCCGTTCCTTGTTTTCCTCTCCCCTCCATCGCATCCCTCAATGTCTCCCAACGGCAGTGCGCGTCCCTCCCTCGCCCCAGGGCACTTCCTCTTCACGTCCGAGTCCGTTGGTGAGGGTCACCCAGGTGAGTCCGACGTGTCCTTTGTGCGGTGCAGTCCTGATGTGACTCCCTCAGACAAGATCTGTGATCAGGTTTCCGATGCCATCGTGAGTGAACAAACGTCTTTGCGCGTGTCAACATACCTTCTGATCCTGCTAATCAGCTCGATGCCTGTCTCGCACAAGATCCTCTGTCAAAGGTTGCCTGTGAGACGGCATCCAAGACCGGCATGATCATGGTCTTTGGTGAGATCACCACCAAAGCCCAGATTGACTACCAAAAGGTCATCCGCAACACTATCAAGCAAATTGGCTACGATGACTCGTCCAAGGGCTTTGATTACAAAACATGCAACATTCTTGTTGCGATCGAACAGCAGTCGCCTGATATCGCACAGGGTCTCGACCACGGTTCTCTGGAAGACCATGGTGCAGGTGACCAGGGTATCATGTTCGGATATGCCACCGACGAGACCGAGGAGTACATGCCCTTGACCATCATGCTTGCCCACAAGCTCAACGGAGCAATGGCGGCCGCCCGTCGTTCCGGACTGTTGTCCTGGCTGCGACCGGACTCCAAGACTCAGGTCACCATTGAATACAAGAACGAAGGTGGTGCCATGATTCCTCTTCGCGTTGATACCATTGTCATCTCGACTCAACATGCCGAGGAGATCTCCACGGAGGACCTGCGAAAGGAGATAAAGGAAAAGGTCATCAAGGGGGTCATTCCTGCCAACCTCCTCGACGAGCACACCGTCTACCACGTATGTATTACTCATTGTCCGTGATATCCTGATGCTGACAAAAGCACCAGATTCAACCTTCGGGCCGCTTCGTTATCGGTGGTCCACAGGGTGATGCTGGTTTGACCGGCCGAAAAATCATTGTTGACACGTACGGTGGTTGGGGAGCACACGGTGGAGGTGCCTTCTCTGGCAAAGACTTTTCAAAAGTCGACCGCTCGGCTGCCTACACTGCTCGCTGGATTGGTATGAGAAATTCCCTGAATTGGATCGGGTACGCGCTGATCACAATTCTAGCCAAGTCTCTTGTTGCTGCCGGCCTTGCTCGCCGTGCTCTAGTGCAGCTCTCGTATGCCATCGGTGTTGCAGAGCCCTTGTCTATCTATGTCGACACTTATGGCACGGGCAAGAAGTCGAACGAAGAGCTCGTTGCGATTATCCGTAGGAACTGGGATCTCCGACCTGGTGTCATGGGTGAGTCTGACATATCCCGTGGTTACTGGCTTCTGTAACACTGTGCGTAGTCCGTGAGCTCGAACTGCAGAAGCCTGTCTACTTGCGCACTGCGTCGTACGGTCATTTCGGCAACCCAGACTACACCTGGGAGAAGCCCAAGAAGCTTGTCATCTGATTGTTTTTTCGCCATTCGTACTCACCCCCCCGCACTGTTGTAACTATTCCGCCTAGCATCGGAAGTTCATCCTTCCACTCATTTTCGAACGCAACATCACGCCTGTAGAACACATAAATTTTCTTCTGCCTAGAGGGACAAACTCATCTACGACCTAGCACCCGGGCAGTGGCCCACCATCCGCTACACGCTAACTATACGCACGATATCCTTATCATACTAGTAGTATTGAAGAATACAACCCGCGTTCAACCGCGTATTGCAATGAAACGAAATTGTCGTGTGAATGCGACTGAGACGTGCTTGAAGATATTGGTGCGCCCGTTCGGAAGAGCGAGGAACATCTTGGACGGAGCGTTGAGACTGTTGAGCCGGGATCCGATCGGACCCGAACCCCTAAGACGCGAAAAAAAAGAGATACTGCAGAAGGCGACCGATAACGTACACCCAAACCTCCACCTCACCCACGTCCTTCCAGTGCGTCTGACTGCATCCGTCGCTGCTAGATACTGAGTGCCTTCTAGTGTGCGGTGTACTAGGCCTACTCTTGCGAGACCCCTCCATTGATGCAGCCACCGAGATCTGCGAAGGTCTTTCTTTGTTGCAGCACCGTGGCCAGGATGCGTGCGGCATAGTCACATGCGGTCCGAAAGGCCGCTTGTATCAGTGCAAGGCGAACGGGATGGTCCGGGACGTGTTCGATGATAAGGCTCTTGCACGACTGATTGGCGGCATGGGCATCGGCCACAGTGAGAGCCCCACATATGTCCTGGCGCTTATCATTTAATCTCAGCCATCTCTTCCAGTCCGATACCCAACAGCCGGCAGTTCCAACCATGCCGAGGCTCAGCCCTTCTACGTCAACTCTCCCTACGGTATCGTACTCGCTCATGTACGTTCTCGCCTTTGCAATCCCCGCCGGAGACGTGTCTTTTTGTGACCCCGCCCCAATACACAGAATGGCAATCTTATCGACAGTACAACTTTACTGCACTACATGGACGCTACTGCCCATCGACACATCAATACCTCGTCCGACTCCGAGTTGCTCTTGAACATGTTTGCCGACAACCTTCAACAGACCGGCAAGTTCCGCATAAACGAAGAAGACATTTTCACTGCCATCGGAGGCTTGATGAAACAGTGCAGGGGTGCATACGCGTGTGTCGCGATGATCGCAGGGTTTGGAATTATCGCTTTCAGGGACCCGAACGGGATCCGACCCATCGGGATGGCATCCCGGAAAGCCCCTACCGGCCAGGATTGGCTGTTCGCGAGCGAGAGTATCGTGGCCGACGCGGGTGGTTTCAGTGACTGGCAAGATGCTAAACCTGGCACGTTCACGAATTCTTACTCCATGTTCCCAAGCGTGCTAAATCTTCGCAGGCGAAGCTATCATCATCACTCGCTCTGCTGTTTCGAGACGCATTGTTGCCGAGCCAGCGACATTTGCGCCCGACATATTTGAGTACGTTTATTTTGCCAGACCTGATTCTGTATTAGACGGTGTGAGTGTCTATCGGAGCCGCATGGCTATGGGAGATGCCCTCGCAGAGGAAGTAAGGAAAATTTTGTTGGAAAAGAACATCACGGTGGATGTTGTCATTCCGGTCAGTTCCAGGGCCTTCATACAATTAGCATTTGATTTACGATGTGTTCTAGGTCCCCGATACGTCGCGTGTCGCTGCCTTAAACTTGGCTCAGAAGCTTCAACTTCCATATCGGGAGGGATTTGTCAAAAACCGGTATGTTGGCAGGACCTTCATCATGCCAGGACAACAGATGAGGTACTTTCAATCTTATACGGGATCGACCATGATTGACGGTATCCAGGAGGAAAAATGTGCGGAAAAAGCTGAACGCTATGGCCCTCGAGTTTGCCGACAAAAACGTTCTCCTTGTTGACGGTATGTTTTACTGTCCTGGGGACCATGTCGCACGACGATCGCGTCTCTCTTTCAGATTCGATCGTGCGAGGCACGACCTCAAAGGAGATTGTCCAGATGGCGAAAGACGTCGGCGCAAAGAAAGTCATCGTTGCCAGCTGTGCTCCTCCGATACGGTAGGGTGCTATCTCTCTCTGATCGTCCACGATCTGATCTGCTGCGCAGATATTCGAATGTATACGGGATCGATATGCCCTCGCGCTCGGAACTCGTTGCGCATGATCGGACGGCGGAAGAGATCGCAGAGGCCATTGGTGCCAATCTCGTCATCTTTCAGACGCTCCCAGACTTGATTGCGTCTGTCCGTCAATTTAATCCGTCTATCGAAACATTTGACTGTTCGGTCTTCACGGGCGAATACATCACAGGCGGCGTTGATGAAAAATACTTGGCTTACGTCGAGTCGCTGAGAGCTGACCACGTAAAACACAAGACGGTTCCAAATGGCTTCAAGATTGTTGAAGCCAAAGGCGCCAACGGTTACCATGGGCGGCCCCAGGCAAGCTCAGATGCGGCGGCAAATGGGGCAGATGACACCGTTGGGCTACATAACACTTGGAACGTCAGCTGACGATCGTAAAATGGGTAACGTTTATGCTGTATGTATTTAGCAGGTTGAGAGTCATCCTTGCCTCGACATTGATAGAGATAGAAAATAGCGTAGCTAGCAACTTGTGGATGTATGATGATACAATGAGTACAACAACAGTCAAACGCCGACTTCTGAACAATAGATATGTTGTTATACCGGGACCAATGCCGAAGCACCCTGTTCAGTGACAATCCAGGGGCCTTGGTCATCGAGCAGGTACAGTGCGATTATTATTCCCAGCTTGGGAGGGTTTCTGTGAGAGTGCCCGGTGTTTTGGCATGAATAAAGATGCCATGGGATCCTTCTTTTGTATCGGTGGTTTGGAGGGACGGGGCTCGATGATTTGTGATGGGAGGTCAAAAGCCGATGGTAGTCGCGATGGTGAAAGACGGGCCTTCTGGGAAACAGGTTCTATCGGGTCCGAGGCTTGAACTGGATGACGAGGTGTTGTTGACGGCGAGGAAGTCGATGGACGACTAATGGTAACTGATTTGACAGGTGAGCGACTGTCGACAGGTTTCGTCGGTGGAGCCACGAGTGTGCTCGAAGTGCCGGGTCGTTGTATTTTGTCGGGCGATATCTTTGGTGAGGATCGGGTTGCAGTGAAGTTCCTTCGAAGTTTGGTAGCTTCATCCATCGTCTTCTGAAACAGAGACTTGGGTTGGTGAGGCGCTCCCCCTAAGGGTGGGTCAGTCCCGCGAAACCAAGAATAGGACGTGCCAACTCACATGCTGTGCGCGCGCGTTTGGGAGGTGGTAATCTGTTTGTCAATTTGATTTCTCGTTCTTTCTTCCGTTCTGCTTCCTCCATACGTTGGTTCCTGAGCCTTAGTGCGGCCTCTTCCAGCCGATGAGCCTCGGCTTCACGAAGAAGCTATGTGCGTATAGATGAGAGGGCATTCTTGGACGAATGATGGATGACGACACACGAAGTACTGATCGCGCCAGGATTCGGATTGTTCGTCAGCATTCCGTGCGAGTCGTTCGGCTAGTAGAGGGTAGGACCTGAAGCAGAGACGCTCCCAGAGATCTGATGGGGTGGAGTCAGAGGTGAAGTTGGGCGCTAAACATGGACGTACCCGAGGTGTCCTGTCCGAGATACTGCAACAAGGATGAGATGGGAGACGTGCATTGATGCAAGATGGACTGACCGGGGAGGATTGCTCCAAGCGGAGTAGGGTATCTGCAGAGCAGCACTCGAGCACGGGTTTAACGACATCATACCGAACATCATCGCCCAGACAGGTTATAGCTGTTGGGGCGATAAGGCAAAGGGCGAGGAGATAGTGAAGAACATACCGTCTGCATGAGCTGAGAGGACTGTGAGGAAGGGCTGTGAGTAACGAGGGTGGGATCGAGAAGAACAAGGAGAGCTACTCACTACGCTGACAATAGGACACGAGCGAGGGAACTCGGCGGAGAGCAGGGTCGGACTCTGAGGCCATTCGAGGGAGGAGGAGGAAACAAATGAAGTGATATGTGTTCCCAAGCGGTACCGCTTTTAAACGCTTGCCAGCCCGATCACACATGCCAAATACAGCATAGTCTAAACAGTCCCCCCCCTCAGTCATCCTCCGCCTCCTCCACCTCCAATGCCCGCTCCTGTGCGTTCATCGCTCCCATCACGTCCTCCGACTGTCCCTTTTGTGTCGCTAGTCGCTGTCCTGCCATTGTTCATGTCACGACCATGTCCACGTGTGTCGCTACACCCACTCACTGATGAGCGTGTGGACCGCCTCCTGTGTCTTTCTCTCCAGCTTCGCAAGCTTCTTCTCCGTCTCCCTCTTGAGATCCCAGTTCACTCGTTTCGGTGCAATGTTGAACACGTCCTGCAAGGGCTCAGCCGTCCGTAGTGTCGCCGTGTGTCACCACCTACAAGCTCCTGCGCTCTCCGTTGTTCATCTTCGGCAATGATCTTCTCTGCCATACCTTCGACGTCCTTTTCAATCGTGTCTTCGGCCAATCTCTCATTTTGCGTGTGCTTCCTCAACGTCCGTGTTTCCGGGTCAAAGTTGCGGTTCCGCAGCACAGACCTATCGCACAGGGCATGTTGCCAAACGCTGATCACAGACAGTGGATGCGCGGCCCACCTGTCTTCACTGTCTTTACGCCCCTCCTTTTTGTTCCTGAGTGCAACCAGCCGCGCCTTGCGTGCCTCCGACGCCTGCTGGAGGGACATGTTTCCGAGTCGTCGACGTTCCGAGTGTGAGGCTGACTAAGCATATATATTGACTGAGAACGGCAGTACTTGCTCAACTTGGCATGTCCCTGCTGTTATGGCGTCTTGCCTCCCTACGTCCCCCATCTCTATCTCGCTCTTTCACCGTCTCTTCGTCCGTGCTTGCAGACACACTGAAGGCCATTGATACCGTTCAATTTCCGTGCGAATCCATCAGGTACGTCTTTACTTCGGCCAAACAACGTACACGAAAACACGGTCCCCGCAGGAACTTTTCTATCATTGCCCACATTGGTATTTTCCCTTTGTCTTTCGTGTCTCTCGCGTACTCACATTCACTCTAGACCATGGCAAATCAACATTGGCCGATCGGTCAGTAAATTTATTTGCTTCACTTGCCTGTTCACCTTGCCTCAACGGTGGTCAGGCTACTCGAGGTGCAATCTCTCGTGCCTCCTCTTGTGACATTCCATCAACACTCGTTTAGCTTACAGGCACTATACCGAATGCGGCGAAAGGTTCCAACCAACAGGTCCTAGACAAGCTCAAAGTCGAACGAGAGCGCGGAATTACTGGTGAGACACTCAGCATTAGATGTAAAGACACGCTCTCATATGATACACAGTCAAGGCGCAGACAGCTAGGTGATCAACTTGTTTGCGCGTGTGGAACTGTCTGATTGTTCTCACCAGTATGATACATGCAGTCGGCCAGAACAAGTACCTCCTCAATCTCATCGACACCCCCGTAAGTCTCCTACAGGTGTTCTTAACCTTGTGCTGATCATATACTAGGGACATGTTGACTTTTCGTGGGAGGTGTCTCGCTCTCTAGCAGCCAGCCAAGGCGCGCTTTTGTTAGTGGATGCCACCCAAGGTGTTCAGGCGCAATCTATCTCTGTATTTCAGATCGCCAAAGAGAGAGGCCTTACCATCATCCCTGTTCTTAACAAGGTCCGCCAGTTCGAGCACTATTGGTCATCGAGGTTCTTCAACGCACTTCAACGCAGATAGATATGCCTGCATCCCAACCCGACCGCGTAGCTTTACAGCTACAATCAACATTCGGCATAGATCCCGTTGATATATTGCAGATTTCAGCTAAGACAGGTCGAGGTGTAGAAGCTGTGCTCAGAGCCATCGTTGAACGAATACCTCCTCCATCGGCATCCGAAGAGAAGCCTCTCAAGGCTTTGTTATTTGACTCTTAGTGAGTTCCCTGTCAGTGAAGTCTTTACCGACATTGAACCCACCAAGTTATGACCGATATCGAGGCGTCATTTCGCTCGTAAGCATCCACGACGGCGTGATTCGTAAAGGTAAATACACCTTCACGCGAAAATCTATGGTCATGTTTTATTTTTTGCGCCGACAGGCGATAAAATCGTGTCTTGCCACACTCGGAAGAAGTATGAAGTGCAAGAAGTTGGTGTCATGCATCCCGATGAACTTCCTACGGCAAGCTTACGACCAGGACAAGTCGGTTATATAGCTTGCAACATAAAAGAATCGTCGGAAGGTTCACGGAAACGCTGGTTTTTCACTCGAATTGTCACTCAAATGATTGTCTAGCTCATGTCGGAGATACTCTCTATCGCGTTGGTGCGCATGTGGATCCAATGCCCGGTTTTCGACCTGCGAAAGCCATGGTAATTATACTTTGCTCCTTTCAGTTTTGTAAATCTCAAAATTTCCAGGTATATGCTGGTATTTTTCCTGTGGATACAAACGACTTCGTAAAACTAGAAGAATCTATCAAACGTGTGCGTTGCTTTCCCTTTCCCTTTCCACACTATCTCTCAACAAGTGTGTGTAGCTAACGCTAACAGATCGAAGTGTCTCTGTTCAACGTGAATCTTCTTCTGCACTGGGACAAGGTTGCCGTCTGGGGTTTCTCGGAACTCTACACATGGATGTCTTCCGCCAGCGTCTGGAGGATGAATACGACGCAAACATCATCGTTACTGCTCCAACCGTGCCCTACAAAGGTACTCTCCCCATTCTATCAAACTATGCACATCAGCTGACAACGGAATTTTTGTAGTTGTCCACAGAGATAGGACTAGTACGGTCAGCAATCCTACGGAGTTCCCGGATCTTTCGGATTCTTCGTCTGGCGTCAAAGAGGTTCAAGAACCAGTGGTCAAAGCAACGATCATTGTTCCTGAGGGTTTGCTATATTGTTCCCATATTTTCTGGTATCGCTGAATCTCCCTCAGATTACCTCGGCGGGATGATGGAACTATGTTTTTCGCGCCGTGCGGAAGATTTGGATCATCGCTATTTAGACGCGGGGGAGACCGGGTCTGCTCGCATCATCTTGACATGCACAATCCCCTTGAGCGAAATCGTTACCGATCTCTTCGACAAACTTAAGAGTAAGAGTTCAGGATACGCAAGCTTTGAGTGCGTAACGCTTCCATATCTCGATTTCTACATCGACATGAACCGACGCTTCACAGTTACGAGGATGCCGGGTATAAACGGAGCGACTTATCCAAGGTGAGGATGTCCACTGACTTTGCATCTCGACAATAATTCATTTCAAATTAGATGGTCTTTCTTCTGAATGGAAAACCGGTGGATGCACTTGCATTAATTGTGCACCGATCTGCACAGCAAGATGTCGGCAAGATGTGGGTGAAGAAGTTGCGTGAGTTTCGCCGTGAATTTTTGTTTAGCTTCCCCAGACGTCAATCGCCCATCTAGATAAGGTTATCCCTCGTCAATTGTTTGAGGTACCCATTCAAGCCGCCATTGGTAAAAAGATTATCGCTCGGGAAACATTGAAAGCCCTCCGTGCCGATGTCACGGCGGGTCTGTATGGAGGTATTTAACTCAGTGACGTAGCCGGTCGCCTAACTGAATCGATATGCAATATTGCAGGTCATTACGAACGCAAGATGAAGCACCTCGAAAACCAAAAGGAAAGCAAACGCCGAATGAAGCGATTCAGCAATGTGGACCTACCACAGGAAGCCTTCTTCGACATTTTGAGCACTAAACCAAAGTAGCACAAGGTTGATCAACATTTCAGGGTACTGGAAAGTCACACCCCGCAGCCCTACTAAAGCTCGTAGTCCTCATCATCGTAAGCCTCCTTGATAAGCCGGTAAACAGATGATGGTGGATGATCGCCACTGCGGAGATGTTCATGGAGACAAAGACAGGATGACGGAACACTCACTCGTTCGTAACGTATGCATCGATCATCTCCGGTCGTACATAATCATAGAATGGATTCACGACATCCACTTTATCTACCAGATCACCCTCTTCGAACCCGAGAACGTTGTTGGGATCTCCAAAGTCAAGTGCGCCGTATTCATGGTATAAATTCCACTGAGGGGTGAGTTTAAATTGTCCTGCACAGACGACGACTGGCGTGCTGTGCGCGCGAGCAGCTGTAGCCGCCAGGAGTGATCCAGTGATAGCGAACATTCCACCGTTGGCGAGGATAGCATGCGCGCCAAGTATGACTTTGTTTATTCGCGACATGAGCGCATATATTGAAGAATCGGGAACGAGGACCGTGGATATGCCTGCCGACGAGAGCATTTCGGCCATTTCGTGACCGTTGAACCTGCCAACCAGATGGGAGAGTTGGAATTTGCACTGTGATGTAACAGGGGAAATACTGACGTTGGAGCAGTCTCTGCGACGATGACCGTATATTTCCGATAAGGAGCAGCCGACTTGAGAAATGCCGCTACTGTACTTGATTTGCCGATCGTGAGAATGATCTCACTGGAGACGAGTTATGTGAGCCTGGAGTGTGCTAACAGGCGAATGACATACTCGGAGTGTATGTGATCCTTTGAGTTCTTGGAAATGTTATCGTATACTGTTTCGAGCTCGTCAAAGACGTCTTGGATAGCCTCCATGAGGACAGGTTTCAGCGTCCGAGCAAACGCATCGGGATCATCGGGGTTGTTTTCCTTCAAGGCACCCTGCGCCTCATGTGAAACTTTCAGAGGGGTGGCTTGCTTTCGAGGCTGTCCTTGGGAAACAAACTTTGCGATCGAGAAGGTCGGTTTCGAAGTTGACGAGGTCGTAGTCCCTCCAGATGCCGTGTGATATTCCTCTCGGATGTGATGGAGAACTTTACGAACGGTGTTTCCTACCGTGTATTCTGAGCGGAAGGAGTGGATGGGTCAGAATCGCGATCGTGCGTACGGAGAGAGAGGCGCGTTCGCACCTTTGGGTTGGGCGTCCACCAGTTTGCGACCCACAGCGCGGATGATTTCGAGCAGTTGGTCGATGTTGGAGAATCGAGCCTTGGAAACGACCTGACGGAGGGCGAGGATGGTTTCTAGCGCAGTCTCTCGAGATCCGAAGACCTGCCTAACGAGCCGAGACGTCAGCGTTGAGCAATTGAGCTCGGCGGGAGCAGAGAAACGCTACCGACCGCCTTCGAAGTTTGGCTGCGAGAATTTCGACGGATTTCTCACTTTCTGCTACTGAAAGATCTGTGGCCATCCTTTTCACAGGAAATCGCCAGTTGGTGGTGAATGTGCCTCTCTCGACCGAGTCATACAGTATGCAAATCCTCTATCATTCCATAAATAGCAATTTATCGGTACGGCAGTTTACATGAGCAAGACTGGTAAGTCTTGTTTAGAATCTCGAGCGGCTCAGATATGCCAGTCCAGCTTGTCTGCCCACTTTCCAGGAAGTAGCTCGGAAATTTGTTCGACATCTTTATCTCCCCTCCCAGACAGACACTATGAACGAGTCAGTTTGCACCGGGAGGAATTCAAAACTATCATACTATGACTAAATCCGTCTCTTTCGTGAGCATCTTCGCCCAGCGAACTCCTTCCCAGATTGCGTGGGAGGATTCCAGTGCTAAACCCTCCTTAGCGATAGTTTAATAACGCGGAACATCGACTAACCAGGAATAATTCCTTCTAGTTGCGTGATGAGACGGAACCCTCTCAGTGCTTCTTCGTCCGTCGCAACTACGTACTCTGCGCGACCAGATTCCTTCAGCCAAGCGTGCTCTGGTCCAACTCCGGGGTAGTCCAGACCCGCACTAACAGAGTGCGTCTCGATGATCTGACCAACGTCAGACTGTAGGATATACGTCCGCACACCATGCAGCACACCAGGCTTCCCTTTGGAAAGTGTGGCGCTGTGGCGATCTCCATCAAGACCTAGTCACATTGTCAGCGCGCGATGTATCAAGATGTTTAAAATGCGAACCTTCGCCACCCGCTTCAACACCCACTAGGTGGACGTTTTTGTCCGGTATAAAATCGTAGAATGCTCCAATAGCATTACTTCCGCCACCAACACATGCAACGATGACATCGGGAAGCTTCCCTTTTATTTCGTGAAGCTGCGACCTGATTTCCCGTCCTATCACCTTTTGGAAATCACGAACGATGGTAGGGAAAGGATGGGGTCCAATGCACGATCCAACAAGATAATGCGTGTTAGATAAGTTGGTCACCCAGTCACGCAGTGCTTCGTTGACTGCATCCTTTAATGTCCGAGATCCAGACTCGACGGGTACAACCTTGGAAAGTGAGAGTCTGAGAATCAAGTGAGGTCAAGGGACAACAATAACTTACCGTTGCACCCAGCATTTTCATTCGGAACACATTCAGCGCCTGGCGTCTTACGTCTTCCGCACCCATATATACGACACACTCCAGGCCGAATCTGGCACACACAGTCGCAGTCGCAACGCCATGTTGACCGGCACCGGTCTCTGCAATGATCCGCTTCTTGCCCAAACGTTTGGCGAGAAGAATCTGGTCTGTTATCAAGCTCACAGTACCAAGGTCATTTAGGGTGGATTACTTGCCTGGCCAATGGCATTATTGATCTTGTGTGAACCAGTATGGTTCCTACACAAGCTGTCAGCGTGGAAGGACGGGAAACCACCTGCGGACCTACAAATCTTCGCGTTTCAGCCAGATTTGGGCACCACCAGCATACTTTGTCAGGGACTCTGCAAAGTACAGTTTCGAAGGGCGGTTCATATATCCATAGTAGCTTTCGAACTCTTTCCAGAATTCGGGATCGTTGATAGCTGATTTGTGTGCCTCCTCGAGCTCAAGGAGACAGCCAAACAGTGCCTCTGGAACGAATTGGCCCCCAAACTGCCCGAACCTGGGGGGAAGAGAATTCGTTGCGATTTGGGGGGTTATCGTTTCCGCACTGGGAGGACCGGATGCTGATGATAGCGGGGGCCGAGCTGCTGGGGAAGATCCTCCCTGACTGATTTCAAGGCAGTACGATTCTACTGCGTGTGGAATGTCTGACGATGCTTCCTTGATGATAGTGACCAATCGACTGCCGATGACCACGCCATCGGCCCCAGCATTCTGAACATACTCAAAGTGAGCCCGCGAAGCCACACCAAAGCCGACGGCGATGGGAACAGAGGTGTACTCTCGGACACGGGCGATGATATCAGGGAGCTCGCTATTGATCTGACCTTGGACGGACGACCCCGTGGTACCCATCTGCAGATGGCTCAGAGTTGATGAAGCGTCGAAATATAGATCAGACGTACTCTGGAAACCACATAGATGAAAGAGTCTGCGATGGACGCGAGGAAATGAATGCGGTTCAAGGATGTAGAAGGAGCTATGAGTGGAACATAGGACATGCTAAGAGTCGACGTCATCGTTCAAGTCTAAGACCTGGGGAGCTGATGGTTGACGTACTCTGCTTTTTGGCACTTTTCCCTAAAGCCGACGGCTTCTTCGGGTGGGAGGTCCACCATGATAAAACCATTTGCGCCGGCTTCTCCCGCATCCTGAATTGCCTTTTCTTCCCCATAAGCGATCATGGGATTGTAATAGCCTGCATGTCGCGAGATTGAGGAACACGATGCTTTTGAGGGGGTAGCAACGACTAACCCATAAGCAGGACGGGGACAGTAAGACCCTGCTGACGCGCCTCTCTGACTTGACCAAGCACAGTGGCATAATCGATGGAGTTATGGACCGCAACCTGGAGACCTCGATACGACAGTAAACAAGGTAAGAGTAGACTTGACAAACTGTGTTAGTTTCTTGGATGGCAGGACCATCGGCGATTGGATCTGAGAAAGGAACCCCCAGTTCGATTATGTCTACTCCCCCTTTTTGCATGGCGAGACATATGGGAACAGTATCAACCGATCTTGGGTATCCTGCGGTCACAAAGGTGACCAGGGCACAAGATCCCTGCATGTCTGTCAGCGATACTCTGCCAGTGTTTCCCCGAAAAGAAGACGTACATTGGTCTTTTTGGCTTCGAAGACGGACCTGATGGCTTGCATGGATGCGGATGGTTGTAAAAATCTACTAGGGTTTGCTTCGGCTTAAGTAGAAATTTTGATCACAGATGGGGAAGGCGATCAGGCTGCACGGGTATGGGCGTGGCTATGGCGCTGCTCGTCGAAGCATTGATCGCGATCTAACCGAGCGTCGCGTAGCGGAGCTCTAATGTGCCTCGGAAGGTTCATAAGTTGAATGCGGCTGTTCCGGCCACCAGTTGGCTGGTCAATTTTTGGATGCCTCTTGCCACCGGTCATCATTATGGAGTCCTCACAGCCCCCAGACGAAGCCAGGATACTCGTCATATACACCGGTGGAACCATCGGAATGCTCCTTGGCGCTCAGGGATACACGCCTGAACCTTTCTTCCTCACAGGGTCTCTCTCAAGTCTGAAACGGTTTCATGATCCTCTCCAAGATTCTCTCTATTCGCATGCGACCTCTGTGAAAGGCTACAGAGAGTGGTCAAGCAGCGGGCAGTCAAGTCCATTAGCCACAGGGACACCCACTTGCGGTATTTCCCACCCCGGGCCCACCCTATTGGTCAGGTCGTCGCGGCCTATAGGTGGAGTGCCGAAGCTCGCTCTCGATGGTAGTAGCACACCCCAAAATGATATACAGTGCGAAAAGATCTCTAGTGATGTTTATCAAGCGAGGCTTCCTGGCTTGGTCACTCCCAAAGGCGCTGCACTTGGCCCAAATGGTGGCAAGCGTATCCGGTATGCTATTCTCGAGGTATGTGATGGGGTCGACCAGATATGTCAATTGTAATTAAAAACATCAGTGGGATCCTTTGATGGACAGCAGCAATGTTGAAATGAATGGTGCATGCGACCTGCATCTTGCGATACACAACTCTTCTCTGACCCCTCATAGAGTGGATTCGCATTGCCACGGAGATAGAGCTCAACTACAAGGAATTTGATGCATTCGTCATTCTGCATGGCACGGATACAATGTCTTATTCGTCTAGCGCGCTCAGTTTCTTGCTCGAAGACCTTGGAAAAACTGTGGTTGGTTCCGCTTCTTCTGTCGCAGAAGAGAAATTTCTCAAAGACTTTCGCTCCTATTGCAGATTCTGACTGGCGCGCAAATACCCTTATCCCAGCTTCGAAACGATGCTGTAGATAATCTTCTTGGGGCACTAACCATAGCAGGACATTATATTATACCAGGTATCCTTGCATTGCTCGGGTCATGAGTTTGTGCTCACCGTCTCTAGAGTGTAGCCTATACTTCAACCACGCTCTCTATCGCGGGAGTCGAGTCTCTAAGATATCGTCCTATGACCTGAACGCTTTTCACAGCCCAAACTTTCCTCCGCTAGTTAATGGTGGTCCTTGAATTTTTATGGTTTATATTCTTGGCTGATTCTTTCATTCCTTCCTACAGTCGGGATAGACATCGTGGTGAACTGGAATGAAGTGCTGAGGCCAACAAATTTACGTCGTTTCAGAGCTCATAAAGGTTGCTTGATTATTTTTTTTGCTGAGTAATTTGTTGATTTTCCGCGTTTGTAGACATGTGCCCCCACGTCGGTAAATGGTTCAGCTCAGCTCACTGATTTATTTATCATTCCATCCCAGCGACTCTTCGCCTGTTTCCTGGGATGACTGTTGCCACTGTCCAAGCATTTTTGGCACCACCGATACGGGGTGTTGTACTTGAAACCTTTGGCGCAGGGAATGCTCCTCAGAGGTCTGATCTAATGACAGCTCTTAAGCAGGCGTGCGACTCCGGAATTGTTGTTGTTGCGATAACGCAGTGTATGAAGGGTTCCGTCTCTGATGCATATGAGACTGGCAGATCTCTCCAAAGGATGGGCGTTGTTCCGGGTGGGGATATGACACCGGAGGTAACGTGTCCCTCAAGCTCTATATCACGAGGCTAAGATTTTGGCGAATAGTGTGCCCTTGCGAAACTGGCTTACTTGTTATCCAAGCCTGAACTGAGTGTCAATCAAGTCAGGGAACTGGTCAGCATGCCCCTCCGCGGTGAACTCACCTGTTCTACGCTTTCGCCGCCCGTTCCACCACAGTCGGTTACTCATGACCTACCAAGCATTCAAGCATTCCTGACACAATTCGTACGACTTTCTTGCTCAGGATTGGTGCACGAAGCACCCCAGATCACTATCTCATCCGTGGGAGACGATGCTCAAGATGCTACTGCTTCATGGTCAGGTACTGCTAGCGAGACTGCATCGACTGAAGCAGCCCTCCTTCCTCTACTTATGCACCTTGCTGCCGCCCGCGATGATGTTCAGGGCTTACAGTTTTGCATGGCTACCGCAGCCACTTGGGAGGCAGAAGATATAACGCCCAACTCGATTCCAGGAGGGATTGTGAATTGCCTTGAAGCTGGCGCTAGACGTTCCCCTCTACACGTAGCGGCACTCAATGGAAATACTGCGAGCGTCACTTGGTTACTAAAGTCTGGTGCACTCGTGCATCACAGAGACGTTCTTGGGCATACTGCGTTGTATTATGTCAGTGTATCCTTCGCCATAGCTTGTATTTTACTGATTTGGTGCAGGCGGCCCGCGGAGGACACGAGGATATTGTGGATATCCTTATGGGCGCTGGAGCGAATCTTGGCGGCATGGAGACTGAATATGCTGAGCTGTCGCTGAGAAATGCACTCGGCTCCGGGGACCAAGATGCCGTTGCGGTCTGGGCCAAAACTGGGATGAGAACAGCTATACAGAATCCAGTGTCGAGAAACTGAGAAGAAATAATACGCAGGAGGGGGGGTATGCAGGAAAACGAAAAGTAGTACACTCTGGCTACGAGTCACAATCCCCCCATTACCTCGATATCAGTCCCAGATTCGGATGCATCATTTGCAGCATCTCTTATTTTTTCGCGAAGCGAGTTGAGGAACAGCCCCTGTTGCGCACAAGGAAAGGTGAATGAATCGCCCATGTATTCCAATCTGTTGACAAAGGCTTCGGGCTCCTTGTCGAGATGTAGGGGGGCGTACTTGATCCGGCGATGTATGAAGTCATCTTCGGACGCAGGCTCGCCATCTGGACCTCCGAAACCATTGAATATTCGCATGGTAAAAACAAGGCCTTTCAATTTCATCAGCAGTTGCAATGGAGAGCACTTAAAAAAACCAACTTTTTTCATCTATGCGTTCTCCTTCGATGTCGTCACCTCGACGTGTCATTTCGTAATAAGTGTATATGCAGTGGAAGACAACATCTGGTTCCTCCGAGTCTGGCACATGTTCAAACTTGACATTTGTGATCAAGAGATTAGACATGTCTTCGTAAAACTTGATGACTTCAGTCATCTTTGGGTCATCCATACCAAACGGTCGCTTAGGGCGCGAATGCAAGTTTGGAGAACCTTTCGGTGCAGCTCGGGCTAGCAGTTCCTTTGATCTTTCGATTTCAGCGTCACGCTCGCGAATGGCGTCCTGGACTGTCGACGTAGCTCGAATAAGCACTCATCAAAAGAGGGGGAAGTGTGCTGACCGGAATGCTCTAGTTCGACGATACGTTTCGATTTTTCGTCGATCAAGCTTTCCTTAGCCTTGACGACCTCTTGAAGGCGCGATATGTCTTGCTCTACGGCTCGCTTTTCCTCGTCGGCTGCTTCTCTTGTCAAAAAATGGAGTGCGACTGCCTGGCCCGTGCGAGAGAGTGGCTCAAGTCGCGTTAACTGCGTAGTGAGCTCTTTGATGAGAGCATCCTGTGCTGGGGCGTGTCACTAGGTGCAACGAATCATCAGATCCCGACACACCTTTAGCACGTTCCTCGTATTGTATCTGTAGCTGTTCGAGGACGTGCTCAGGCTCCGTCCTCCGTATTTGGAAAAGCTCCTCCAGTTGTTTCGACAACGCGTCTCGCTGAGTCTCGAGCTACAATCTATGTCGTCAGGCTCCGAACAGAAAAGATAAGACGGGAAAATGTACATCTTTTGCCTTCTGTTTCCATCTGTCCAACTCCTTCCGGCTTTTCGCGTCGGAGGAAGAGTGAGTTTTGTTCGTTCCTGTGGCGGTGGTGGAACGAGTAGTCGTCTGGACATCAGTCTCCCTGTCGTCTTGATCCACTTCCATTGCGTCCTCGATAGCTTGACGTTTTTTTGTTGATTTTGAGTTTGTTGATTTCTGCTCCTGTTGACCATTCACAACGGCAGTGGCTTTGGAACGAGGCTTGGCCTTTGGTGCTGGCTTGGAGATCGCACGAGGCTTGTTCTCAGACTCCCAGTTGTCTGCGAGTGAGCTGCTTAGATGAACGTCTCGTACCCCGTCAAGACGAAAAGGTGCTCACTCATTTCGTCGTCCGAGGACATGTTGACGGTCAAGAGGGGACAATGCAAGTCACGTGTGTACGCGCCTCGATCGATCACCAATGTCTTCCCTAGACGATTACCTAGCGGACCGCGATGTGCTGCTCAAGGCAGACAGGGCCCTTCGTGTAGACTACATTCGCCCAAGCAGTGTCTTGGAACGCCAGGCGGACCAGGTCGTTCGCCGTGTTCGCGCTGACGATGCGAAATCTGTGTGGAGCGCTCAGCAAGACGAGGTCCCGCATCCGTTTCCTGGAATGGAGTTTCTGACTGGTCGGTACACCACCACTTCCAGTTCCCTAGGCTAAATGGTATCATGATCAGGCAAGAGGATCGTCCAGAAAACGAAGCTCTTTCAAATCATTTCCAAGGTTCGTTCCCATCCAACCGGACCACTAGCCACTACTAACTAACTAGAATCCTCTTCGCGTCCCCGCAGATGCCGAAGGGAGCCTTGCTTCATGTTCATCTTGATTTGACCGTTGGGGCAAGAACTCTGCTTGATATCGCATTGCGCCACTCAGCTATTCATATTTCTTCTCCGGAGCTGATCACCTTGGCCAATATGGCATACGTCCGGCCAAACTTGAGACCAATCCATATCAGTTCTACCCCCAACGTAACATCGCTTACACATCCAGAGTATCTTCCCGATTCTTGGATACCTCTTGCAACAGCACGCGAAAAGTTTGACGCGAACTTGGGAGGACCCGACGGATTCGACCAGTGGCTCATCAGCAAGATGACCATCAATCCAAGTGAAGCATACGTCACCCATAATAACAATATCAGGGTACGAATAAGTTAGTGGACAACTTTGGTACATCGTGCTGACTTTGGTTAGATCTGGGATGTATTTGTCTCTGCTGCGCGCTTGAACTGTGTTTGTCTTTCCTTGAACTTTGACTCGGCAGATGAGGATGTTGACGGGAATATAAAATGGTAGAGCATCGTCTATTACTTCCCTATCTGGGGGGAATATATCCGACACTTTCTTCAAGAAACCTTTGCGGATGGGGTATTTTACGTCGAAGCACGGATCAACTTCAGTCCGAAGTATGTGTTTCTGAAACATAATTTCGTTTCATTGCATCTCTCTCCTTAGATATATGATTGGTGCAGATGGGGGGAATGTTCCACATGCTGAGTGGCTGAGGACGTTCAAAATGGAGGTCGACAGATTCAAGGAAGAACACCCTGATTTCTTTGGCGCGAAGGTGTGTATTCGTTGGGTTTGTTTCCGGTAGTACTTGCTTCCAACTATTAATTCAGATAATCTACACGGTCATTCGGGATTGTGATGGAGATACCCTACGGGATCATCTGGAAGACTGCATACAAATGAAACAGATGTTTCCTCGAATAATTACCGGTGTGTCCTCACCTGTCCGCAAAGCAAATACATTTCAAACGATCACGTTGCACTTAGGCTTTGACCTTGTCGGGGATGAGAATGCTCTCCACCCACTGCATTATTACTTGGACCAACTGCTAGCCTTTAGGCAGCGACAGAAGGAAATGGATGTTGACATTCCGTTTATTTTCCATGCCGGAGAGACCTGTGGAGATGGTACGCATGCTGACGAAAACCTTTACGATGCCATCCTGCTCGGGACGAGGCGTATAGGCCACGGGTACCGTTTAGCATACTATTCTGTTCCGTCTTGACTCACTCGTATGCTATAGGTTTTCTTTGGTAAAACATCCCAAGTTGATGCAGATGTGCAGGGAGAAAGGAATAGCCTTGGAAATCTGTCCCATTTCGTGAGTACTGACGCATGCCGGTTGCCTGAACCCTTGGCCTGACGAATGCCGTTAGGAATGAAATACTTGTAATGACCAGATTCTTGTTTTGTGACTTGTGGCTCACCGCACCGAAAACAGCGTCTGACGGCCTCCATGCCCATGCATCCACTGCCCATACTCTTGAACTACGGTGTTCCGGTGGCGCTCAGCTCGGATGATCCTGCCCTGTTTCAGAACATGGGTCTCTCTTTTGATTTTTATCAGGTAAACATGAAGCCAATTTCTATCTGTGGATGACGCCGAGTTTGTTAGGTCCTTGCCGCCAGTGAACTGACGGGCCTCCTGACGCTTGGCCATATCGCTCGCGACAGTATTGCGGTATGTGCTGGTTTTTCCCTTCCTCGGCCCCGAATGAATAAGATTGCTCAGCACTCCATGCTCGAAGAGGACGAGAAGGAACGTCTACTGAAATTATGGGAAAGACGCTGGGAAGGATACATTAGGGAATGTGTAGTTTTATTGTGACATGTTTACATAGCCCTTGCACTCGTACTCGTACTCGGTCATCCCCTCTTGTTTGAATTTTTTCGAGTCCTTAGGTATGTTCAGTTCGTCGTCCCTCAGCGATTACCCTGCTCGAATCCATCATTTCCTTACCTCCTCCATCCCCTCCCTCTCAGAAATCCTGTCCCTCCGACTTTTCGTACAAACCATCTTCCATATCTCAAGCCCTCATCCCCAACCCTCACATCTCATTCTTGTTCTTTGGCTAAATTCGTCATGGCAGAAGTTGACTATAACCGCAAGCGTTCACGTTCTCCTTCAGACTCGGACGAGAAAAAGCATCACAAGCGTGCAAATACAGGCCTTACGCCATCCTCGGATGACTCTCGAGCTCAGAAGACCCAAGATTCCGGCCAATCATCTCATCCGTCTATGACTCATGATGTGAATATGACGGAAGGCCCCGCATCGATCGCAGATACGACGGCGTCTACTCCCTCTCCCAAACTCTCGTCATCCGACAACAAGAGCGGTGACTCCCGCACCAGGTCGGACGAACCCAACAGGTCGCACGCAACTACCTCTATCGTCCCTTCCTCTTCCTCTGCTCTTCCCCCTCCTTCCGCGATGATTCACATGCGCTGCTTGATCGTCACTCAAGATGCCTCAATCATCATCGGCAAGGGTGGTTCACACGTCAACGAGATCCGTGACAAAAGTGGTGCTCGCGTCATGGTTTCAGAGAGCATTCCCGGAAACCCGGAAAGGATTCTCAATGTCAGCGGGCCCCTTGACGCAGTATCAAAGGCATGCATCCCATCTGTTTTCGTTTTCTACCCCGCTCACATGTTTCATGCGCTATGGTTACACAGGCCTTTGGTCTCATCGTACGGAGAATCAACGATGAACCTTTTGATGTCCCCTCTGTTCCTGGAAGTCGCGCAGTCACGATCAAGTTTATGATTCCCAATTCCCGCATGGGGTCAGTGATAGGCAAGCAAGGATCCAAGATAAAGGAAATACAAGATGCCAGTGGAGCTCGGTTGAACGCGAGTGAGGGCATGCTCCCTGGCTCAACGGAAGTAAGCATTGTGCACCTGAGAACTCTGGCGTCGGAGCCTTATATGCGGTTTAATTACGTAGCGCGTCCTGAGTGTGGCAGGTGTTGCGGATGCGATCCATATCGCGACGTATTATATTGGCAACATACTCATCGAGGCCCAAGAGCGTGCACCATCGTCTGGTCATTCAAACTATCGTCCCTCAAGCTACTCTCGGCGCCCACCGTACACCGGCTCTTCCTACGTGCCCGGTTATTCATCACACCAGCCATATGCTCCGTCACAGAACCCAACCCAACAACAGCTACAGACACAGCAAATTTATATTCCAAATGATCTTGTGGGATGCATCATTGGCAAGGGCGGTAGCAAAATCAACGAGATCAGACATATGAGTGCCAGCCAGATCAAAATTATGGAGCCCGGTGCTGGTTTGAATGGCGCTCCGTCGTCCGGTTCAGAGGGCGAAAGGCTAGTAGTGATCACGGGACAGCCGACCAATATCCAAATGGCGGTTCAATTATTGTACCACGTATGTGCATTTTCCTATGCCCGTCTTCCAATCGTGACGTGCCTTCCAAACAGCGATTGGAACAAGAGAAGCAAAAACAACTCCGGGCTTCAACTTCGTCATCCTCGTCTTGAGGATGTGCATCTAGGATCCCTTTCCCTTTCCGTCTCCCTTGATCAACCTTTTGCAACTGGAGAGGTTGTCGATTTTTCCTCTTGTCGATTTTTCAGGATGCGTAGTATTGTAGGCTTCACTTGCTCTGAACCAAATACGATTATATAATATTCGTTGCTACCAAACTGAGCGGATCATCCAACTTCTTGGCTGCGTTCAATGTCGTCCGTACTCAAAGCCCAGAAAGCGAATGCTGCAAAATCGGAAACAAAACGTCGCCTCAAACGCAAAGCGGACGAGATGAAGGTCGATGATGAAGCACCAGTTGAACCGAAAAAAAGGAACAAGCAGCGTGTACTGCTGCTCTCCTCTCGTGGTGTCACCCACCGGATGCGGCATCTCATGAGTGATCTCGAGGCTCTCTTGCCTCACACAAAAAAAGGTGCATTGTCGTGCTAAATCCTGTATTCTGACTGGAGATTCATGTCACCCTTGGCTTGCAGAATCTAAGTTGGATTCGAAGTCTCAGCTACATCTCCTGCCAGAGTTGGCAGATCTTAATAACTGCAACAACGCTATATACTTCGAGGCACGAAGGCACGAGGATCTTTATATGTGGGCAGCGAAAACTCCCAATGGGCCGAGTATAAAACTACACGTACAGAACGTGCACACGATGGACGAACTGAAGATGACAGGTAATTGTCTGAAGGGGAGTCGAGGCGTCCTCAGTTTCGACAAGGCATTTGACGAGAGCGAGTGGGGTAAGCTGACACGAGAAATTTTCACCCATGTGCGAGAATCACCTCTATTTGATGGCCGATCTAACCGCGCGATTTCCAGATTTTCGGTGTCCCTCCTTTGGCCCGGAGAGCAAAACCATTCATCGACCACGTTCTGACGTTCTCGATACTCGACAACAAGATCTGGTTCCGAAATTTTCAGGTAAATCTTACGCTGTCATCTGCTGTATGGATTCAGATGGGGCCTCGCTTGTCAGATCATTGAAAAGGATCCTCAGCAACCCAATGGGCCCCCTAGCACGTCCTTGGTTGAGATTGGTCCTCGATTCGTATTGACACCGATTCGGATATTCGAGGGTGCATTCGGGGGTGTCACTGTCTACTCTAATCCCGGTTCGTTGCCCCCATTGTCACGACGTCATTTTTGACGAACACATCATTTTGCAGAGTTTGTTACGCCAGCGGCGGTAAGACGATTGGTCAAGCAGAACAAGGGGGATAGATACGGCAAGCGAAAGGATGCCGAAGAGGATCATGCACGAAGAAAGGCGCTTCGGCGGAAAGAAGAGGACGAGCTGGCAGTGTCCAAGGTATTCGGATGAGAGAGTAGACAGAGTAGGGACACTAGTGAGTGATCTGATACGCGTTCCAGATTGGGAGGACAATGACAAGCGAGTTCTGCATTGTTCACCTGTTCCTTTGTCCTCCCGCAAAGGCAACTGGCTGGCACACGGAACAAAGCGAATTTTCCCTCCTCACAAGGCCGCGGGGAGTTGGTGAAACCAGGCCACACTCATGTACCTTTGTTCCCCCTGTCCCTAGCCGAGTGGCATCTCCAATCTGCTATATTATCCCCTCCTCCTCTATGACATCCCCAGCCCGATCCATCTCCCCGCTCTTTTTTCACTCGTGTCCCACTTATGCCACTCGCGTTAAACATTCATCCATCCTCAGACGTCCTGGACATATACGGTGATGCCGATTCGTCGTGAGTAGCCCTGCTTTGTCGTCTGTGATCGTGTGGCTCAGCATGCTCGATTAGATCGACATTCTCTCTTTCGGGCCATGTGTCCATCTCGCTCACCTCACCCTCCTCGTTATTCGCCCGAAGGAGAGCTACCACGCGTGTGCTCTTGCAGTCCTTGTCCGTCACCTTTGAAGGCCAGTCCGAAGTGATATCTCCATCAGTAGGATACGCTGCTGCCCGTATTTGCTCGATTACGCGCGAATTACTACTTGGTGGACCCGTGGACCTGTCGAACGAGGGCCACGAAGAATCCGATAAGCCCTGCCTGTGGAACGTCGTTTTTGATATCCCTGTGCCGGGCTCGCTGCCAACTACTTCCCTCTACGGTGATGCCAAGTCGTTGCCAGCCGGGACCTCTTACGCTCTTTATGCCACTGCTACATTCGTCTACATCAGCCACGGTCATTCCCCCTTTTCTATTGTCAATATTTGTGCGCCTATCCGCTCGCATGCACGCACAGTCGACGCGCGCGCATGCCCGATAGTCCTCCAGCGCTTCGTTGAACCCCAACTTGAATCCTCGAGCATATTCCCGATGGCCGTCTATATTGTGGACGCATGTCGTGCTCCTGATTCAGAGTGTTCCTCCCGAGAGTCTATCCCGGACGACATTTTGCGGAGGATTCAGGTCGTCGCTAGTATACCAAGTGCTACGGCGATGGGCGAGGATTCTCTTCCCTTGATCTTGCGTTTGCGTGGAAATTTGGATGACTCCGAGGGAAGACAATTGAGGATAACAGAATTCTCGGTCGATGTTGAGCAGGTTGAAGTGTACAGGTTTGGCTGTTTTCAAGTTTTGCCTAATAGAATCTAACACCCGATCAATTAGGAACAGCCCAAATCCAGAGAACGACGATCGATATCTTATTCCCTCCCAAAGCCACCAACCTCCTCGCGTTCCGCTGCGGAATCCTCACCCCATTCATACCCTGTATAATTCCGGTTTTCTTGGGACACTCGAATCGAATCTAAAACGATCTTTCTCCATCCTTGCTCCCATCGAATCGGGCAGATATATCATCTCTGGGGACGGCCGCATATTCACCAGTGGACAGAAGTCAACCCCTGAAGATAATTGGTACATTCTGGAGACCAAAATCCCTATTCTGACGAAGCCGTATTCGCGCGATTGGGCAGGCGACCGGATGCGACGAATCACCGAGCATAGTCCGCTTTTCAGTGTTGAGCACTACATGCACGTCGTGATTCACTGCCAGTATGATCACGCCGGTTCAGGCGAACCGATACTAGAGCGTCTCAACTTTTCTCTTCCAATGAGGCACGTCAACGTACCAGAAGTCCCAATCCCTCCGATGGTTGCCGTAGAGAACCAACGGGAAGACATGCAGAAGAATTTACCTCGCAAGCAATCTCTCCCAGCTTATTCGCAACTCTTTCATTCAAATGGCGAGCGAAAGTTTGACTACTCGATTCCGCTGCCGCCATATGAGCCCCCTGCGTCTTTATCGTCCGAAATGGCGTCGGATATGTCGTGATCGACTCGCTTATTCAAAAATACACGCTTCATTGTGAAGCGTCTCACGTTCCTTTTCCATCTGTCATTGTCTCACTCGTGGGATAAGTTTTCGTGTTTTGTGTTAAGTAAGTTGGTCCTATTTAGCTTTCGCGCCGATTTGGTCCGCGTTGCCTGTCCGCACTCTACATTCGTAGTTCTGTATTACTACTATAGTTAATACTTCCTCAATATTGTGTAATGCATGAGTTGAATCTCTGGCAGTGAGTACTAGCTTTCGAAGCGCTGATCGATAATCCCTCCAGTACTTCTCCACGATCGACTCTGCTTATTGGGCGCTAATTCTAAAACACTGTAGGTTCAGAATGATTTAAATGTAAGACATTAAGTGGTCATCGCTGGTTTCACTCACAGTACGTCATCGGAATGTTGACTCCACGCCTTTCCAAGATGCTTCTCCACTTACGCTTCCAGGTCACTACAGAGAGCCACGAAACTTCACTGATAGTCGAATCCTTGCTCGATTGTGGGGCCACAGGTGATCAGGCTCGGGGCCCATTCAATTGCAATGACTCGGACGGTGCTACTCTAGAGCACGCCAGCCGCGTGATGAAGTCTCTGGAGGAAGATTCTCACAGCTAGAAACTGTCAATTCTCTTTAAAGCGATCTTACTCCGGCAACATTTCGAGCCTCCAGCTCCGGGACGACTTGATCTGCCGTAACCAGTGAGTAGGCAAGCACTGGTCTCACCTTGGATCTCGATGCCGTAGATGCACGACCTCCCGTAGGAGCTACAAATACAGCATGCGATGCGTCAAGAACTCAACTTCTGATGCCCACGCAAGCCTTTCGTCTTCCCAACTTTCTAGCTTTACTTCCCAAGAAGCCAGGCGGCGAAATCAGCCCCTACTTCAAGGAAGCCGATGATGGATACCATTCATGGGTTCATCGTAAGATCGGTTGGCTCTTTGCTATCGTACGTACCCGCAACGTGCTTCTGTTGGGCCACTCCTGGACTCTTGTCCTTAGGAAGTGTACAATGCCGAGATGCCTTTACTTGCGTCCATGGCCTTTCCCCTCGCTTCTTGTCGGGCATTGAGAGGCATTCTTGATTATATGACAGTGTCATTCATGCTGGAGGAGCTAACGTGCGTATTCTTCACCGTTTATCATCTCGTCTGCGTACTCAGTTATTCTATTTACTAGTGATCGCTGTTCGAGCGAAAAGGCTGTGGCTCGCTCACAACTATGGATGAGGACGCTGGGACAACGTGACGAAGGAGAAAGCTCTCGAAATCCATTCATCAAAATGATGCGCGGGTAGGCCTTCAATTTGGAACCTTGGTCTGGTTGTTTATTTCCGGCCTAGGGAGTTAGTCCCTAACATCAGAGCAGCCGTCGACCGTTTTCACTGGCCCCAATTCATGGACTCGAACGAGCACTTTTCCAAGAACACTATTCAAGAAGCCCTTGACCGAGAATCACACCAAGACAAGAACGTGGTTCGCGATATCCAGTTGTATTTGGTCATGCGGAGGGAGTCGATCGGCACTCGTCCGTGCTTTGTTCTTATGCGGTCCACTCGCCGCCTCTACATCCCTGATGACATCTTGGTAAACCCGACGATAAGGGAGATGGAGAACGTCGCACTAGACATGGTCTCGATCGTCAATGTGAGAATCATCTCTTACTCATCCCTAATGAAACTGGAATTCGCCCGCGTTTCACACAGGATGTCTACTCCTTCAAGAAGGAATGGGGCGACAATGGAGCACTGAACAATCTTCTGACGGTCTTGCAGAAAGATCCGATGACAAATCATTTGGATCTACAGGAGAGGCTCGATTACATCGAGAAACTGTTCAAGGCGGCCTGGGATCGTTTCGAGGCGTGCAGGGAAAAGTTGCCTTCGTTTGATCCAGATATGGACCAACAAATCGCTGCATATACAGATGGACTGATCGACTGGATAGTGGGGAACATTCAATGGAGCAGTCTAAATCACCGCTACAACACGTTCCTAAACGACACGGACAGGAAGAAAAATATCTTGAGAATGGAGTTGAAGAGCTTTCGCCAAACATTACTGGAATGGGTTTTGCTGATCTTGTTTGTCGTATCGATGTCGTTTGGATTTCTTTACCTGTTGTAACGTACGGCCACTCTGGAGGTGCTTAGCTAGCCATGTAGTACGACCTACATCATTGTTTCGATATTAATTTCACCTTCTTCGACTCGTCTGCTTCCCAAGTCTCCACAGGACCGTCGCAGTTGACCACCCAAACCTCCGTACCGTCGAACCCCGATAGACTGTCATTACCGCATCGCAGCGAGACAAACTGCGTGCCAGTGATCTGGCGAACGCTGCCACATTCTTTCAGCACACGCGCTGCCCTCTCGCGATCGGCCTTGTCCTGATCTGCAATGTAACACAGTGACATGTGTGGAAACAGCGGCGCGCTGGGTTCAAGGCCGCCGCGACGCAAGTTGGCCGATATCTGGTTCTGGAAATCGACGAGCTCTCGCGTGGGCTGGACGTCGATGAGCACAGAGCGAAAGTAGTGGTCGCTGATGGCGAGAGACTGGAAGTTGGCACGGATCGGTCGACGATGTTGCTCTGGAACGGCAGCGAGGAGCATGTCCGGGGCCCCCGGGTCCGAGAAGGGGACCGTTACGAGGGTGATATGAGGCAGGAAGTTGGGATAGGAATCCGGGGAGAGTCTGGGGTGGTCAGTCTCGCTCAGGGGTGGACGCCTCGGGAGAGCAGACTTGATCGCATCCATCTCTGCCGCTCCAGGCACGAGCCAGAGAGAAATACCTGAAGAGAATGTTCCTGAGTATGTCAACCTTTTCGCATACTTTCGATCCTGAACCTCACCCATGCTTCAGATCAGCTACTACTATAGAACGTTATCCGTCGGGGAAATCGAAAGAGTACTAAAGTCACACGAGCTGAAGATTTCATTGAATCAACAACTAATTTACATCGGATCATCGACCACGCAGGCCCACGGTGCTACAAGTGTCCGCAGCGAAACATCAGCAAAACCTCCCAGATGGCATGGCACTCAGACGCATCCATTGGTCACTCGGATTCGCGAGGTCCCAAACTTACCCAACTGCTTCCAACACCAGTGCTCTCTAGGTCTCCATCATTACTCTCAACATCCGCATCAGAGCCCATCTCATGTGCGTCGTCGACATGGGGATGCGACTCTGATATTACCTTCGCTTTTGGGATTGCGGAGACTTGTTCAATAGATCGTTGTACGACCAAGGAAGATGGCCCGGCGACCGAAGCGGTCGCAGGCTGAGAAGCAAGAGACACAGACGCAACAGCGTGATTCTTAGTGGAGTCGGCGCGAGGGGGTGGAATAGGCACAAGGCGATTCCGAATGCCCACCAGGAGGTGAGGAAGGGCCAAAAGACTATCCAGAAGCATTGGAGGAAGATACGACGCGATTGCGTACGTCCCCGCTAACGAAACATGGCTTGAGCTGACGGAATAGTGATCTCATGGCGCGACTGACCTCCTGCTCCAATGGAAAACCTGTCACCTCGCATCCAGTCCCTGACCTTTTCATACAAAAGACCAATTCCGACACCGAAGACAACTTTCCCTGAATATCTTCCTCTGGTTCCACCACTGGCCACGCCGACAATGCTGTCGACAAAAGTAGACACATCCACTGGAACACGTGAACCTCGGGTTTCTCTGAGAGTATTGAATGCCGTCCCGTAGGCGACCTTCTCCGAAGGAGTCCAATCATCCATATCGACTCGATCACTGGTATCACCCGCCGATGAGCCAACCGCGCCTATATCAACGGATACGATACGGATCGCTCCCATCCCCTGCGCGGCAGCGATTTCCCGGCGGAGAACATCCGCCGCGCGAAGAGTGGCGGCGGCGCTCATAGCACTCACGCTGCCAAATGGCAAACCCACACGTGCGTCAGCGGCCGGTAAACATAGAATGATAGATTTGTGACCACGTGCACGTGAAGCGTCTGTACGAAGCAACGGCAACAATGCCTGGATTGTTTGAAGTGGTGCAATGTGGGTGGAAAGGAGATGGGGCAGATAGGTACTGCGCAAGGAGATCTGTTCGAACGGTGCGGGTGTGCAGTGAATGGAAGCAGTTTGCATGGTTAGCAGCGATATCACGGAATGTACCAGTGGATGATAGGGAGTGGGCGCGTGTGGGTCGCCTGCAGCGGTAATTGGAAATCGTCGGGACAATGTAGATGCCAAAGATCGAAGGAAGATGGGGATTGTTCCAGGCTGTAATCGAATAGTCAATGGCTGTCTTCGATGTAAGCATAGGAGAGTAGAACGTACTTCGTTAGGGTCCAGGATGAGGGCGCGGACGTAGCCATGACCCCTACTTTCGATGTCACTGACAGTTTCCGGGGAGGAAACGCTGGTAATGACAATGTAGCCTTGTTTCTCAAATTCCATGATTAAAGGGAGTCCCAAAGGATGGTCACCACCCAAAATAACTTGACGAAGAATCAAACCGCCGCCAAAAGAGCGACAAGCAAGAGAACCCACCAATTGCCTGACGTTTCTCGGGCTGAGGAGAAGTTATCTTGACTCGTCTTCCTTTAAGAGATTTCATGCGAGGGACACCATATCCAACGAACAAGCCCGCTCCGAGGGCTGAAACGACCACGCTAGATGTTATCCATGGGTGCTGGACAATACATTCTCCAACATTGTCGATCAAAGACTTGGGTGGAGGAGGTGGAGGTGGGGGCGGGGGCACCTCGAATGCACCCAGTCCGGGGACGTGGATATCCGGGAGGGAAGGCAGACCAAGCGGACCGAAGCGAGAAATGTCAAGCCATAGGCGGTTTATGGTCTCCTGGATGTTTGGAAGACCAGGCGAGGCAGTCGCCAGAGCATCCCTGACTACGTGTTCGACATAATCAAAGTATTGCTCCAGGTCGTCGATTGTAGGAACCATCGTTATGTGTGGGTTGTACGTGCTGAGGCGAGCGCCGCGTAGTAGTATCGGCCAGATGCCGCAAAGCACAGCATTGGCAAGGGAAACTATTAAAAAAAACACGCAAAATGTAGCGACGCCAGCAGGATTCGAACCTGCGCCCTCAAAGAGGAACAGATTTCTAATCTGTCGCCGTAACCACTTGGCTATAGCGCCTTGTTACGCAAGCAGCTTTATCCAACTATCACTCATAGGCTCGTCCGGGATCCGTGACATCGGTCTAGTCTAGCAGGTATCATGCTATTTTGTCGACACAATGCTGATACGATGACACCAAAGGATAATATAAGAAAGCAATCATGTCAACGTCTACCTCTAGTTACCGCCCATCTCCTTGGCTAGTTGCTCAGCCTTGGCCTTGACATCCTCGATCGTGCCAGCCATGTAAAAGGCAGACTCAGGTAGGTGGTCGTGGAGGCCATTAAGAATTTCCTTGAACGACCTGACAGTGTCCTTCAATGAAACAAGTTTGCCCTCATAGCCAGTGAAGACCTGAGCGACTTGGAACGGTTGCGACATGAATCGCTGGATTTTACGGGCGCGCTCGACCTGAATTTACATCGTCAGCATGTAACATCGCGACAAACCTAGTGGATCACACATACCGTCAATTTATCCTCTTCTGACAACTCGTCCATGCCCAAAATAGCGATGATATCTTGCAAGGACTTGTAGTCTTGAAGGATCTTTTGAACAGCGGTAGCGACCTCATAGTGCTCTTGACCAACAATACGGGGATCCAGCATACGGGACTTCGAATCCAAGGGGTCCACGGCAGGGTAAATGCCAAGCTCAGCAATGCCACGAGATAGTACAGTTGTGGCATCCAAGTGAGCGAAAGTAGTTGCCGGGGCAGGATCAGTCAAATCGTCCGCAGGGACGTAGACGGCTTGCACGGAAGTAATCGACCCCTTCTTGGTAGTTGTAATACGTTCTTGCCTAGATCTCCATCAGTTACGAATACAATGGACGAAAAGAGACACGTACATGCCACCCATATCAGTTGAAAGAGTTGGTTGGTAACCGACGGCTGAAGGGATACGACCAAGCAAGGCAGACACTTCGGAACCAGCCTGGGTGAAACGGAAAATGTTGTCGATGAACAGGAGCACGTCTTGACCCTCTTCGTCACGGAAATATTCGGCAATGGTCAGACCAGTCAAGGCAACACGAGCACGGGCACCAGGGGGTTCGTTCATCTGACCGAAAACCAATGCGACCTTGGAGTCACCCTCCAGGTTGATGACACCAGTTTCAATCATTTCGTGGTAGAGATCGTTACCCTCACGAGTCCGTTCACCGACACCTGATGGACCGACATCTTAGTATAATATCCTAGTGGGGATAGAACGGTAAACTGACCGCAAAAGATGGAGAAACCACCATGAGCTTTAGCCACGTTGTTGATCAATTCCTGAATCAACACGGTTTTGCCGACACCAGCACCACCGAAAAGACCAATTTTTCCACCACGTGCGTAGGGAGCCAAAAGATCGACAACCTTGATACCGGTTTCGAGGACCTCGGCAGTGGTTGACTGATCGACGAACGGAGGGGGGTCAGCATGAATGGGACAAAGCTTGACACCCTTGATGGGACCACGTTCGTCAATGGGCTCGCCAATGACGTTCATGATTCGGCCGAGAGTTGCAGTGCCCACAGGGATTTGAATGGGGGCACCGGTGTCAACGACTTTTTGTCCACGAACAAGACCCTCCGTACCGTCCATAGCAATAGTACGGACAGAGTTCTCGCCGAGATGCGAAGCAACCTCGAGAACAAGGCGACCGCCATGGAAATCCTGAACCTCGAGAGCATTTAGGATGGGAGGCAGAGTATCGGTGCCAAACTGAACGTCGACGACGGCACCAATGACTGTTTTCACGGTACCAATGGCTCCCGTTACTTCCGAAGCATAATGGCGCACTGCATTCCGAACGGCAGTGATCGGACGGAAGAAAAACGACAACCATGAACAACGGAAGACGAGGGAAGACAGAAAAGCTAACCAGGCTGAGAGGCAGAAAGTCGTGCAGGTCGCGCCGAGGCGTTTTGCTTGGAAGGGGAAGGGAGGGAGGAGCGGGTCAACAAGGGTGCGGCAGTTTGCAAGAACCGGTTAGAGTTCTTTGGGCTGTTGAGGGCTCTCCTGGAGACGCGGGTGACGCCGCGAGCGGTAAGCATTGTGGTGTACGACGAAGACAGAAAGTGTGGGTGAATTTAAAAGTAGAAGAAATACTCGTCCCGACGCGCCAACGAGAAATTAAAACTCAGTTCCAAATTCCGACCCACCCGAATTCTGCCGCGTCGATTACGTAAAATAGACTTGCCACAGACGCGTGCGTGAGAAAAACGCGAACGCGGTCGCGTCTCTCTGGCCATGACCTCCTTCGTTGCAAACGGTCTCTTGAGTGCGCAGGATACCCAATCCACGCTTGACCCAGATGATGCATTTCCTTCAATCTCGGATATCCTTGGTCTTAAAAACAACCAATTGTCATATCCCCGTGCATCTCTTCCCGCAACTACCCTCGACGGAAAGTCTGTCTCTATACCGCGCAAACCCCGAACAGTGGCCTTGAGAAAGGTTCAGAATTTCACCACATGCATATCATTGCTAACTTATTCTGCCAGTCGTCGTCGGAATCACAAATGGCGAACCTGCTCGACGTGCCTATCCATAGGCTGATGGACGAGCTTTCGCTGTCTGCAGCTTCAGACACTATCGTCCCGTATGCATCGATTTCCGTATATCAATCAATATTCTCACACAAGTCACAAGAAATTCGAAATCGGAGGCGTCTCACCGTCCGCCCGACGACAGATTATGGGTCGAGCAGTATCGCCCTCAACGCTTTACGGAACTCCTGGGCAACGAAAGGGTTGCTAGGGAAGTGATGGCTTGGGTTAAACAGTGGGACTGGTGCGTTTTCGGAAAAAGGAGAAACAAGAAGCGACCAAGAGAAGATGAGCAGGACTGCGATCCTGAGGACGAATATCATCGACCGAGGGAAAAGGTGAGGTGCTATAATCCCGTATTCCCGTCGGTAAACCGACCCAGTCGTTAGCTCCTCTTGATATCCGGTCCTCCTGGTCTTGGGAAAACCTCGCTAGCACACGTCATTGCTACACAAGCAGGCTATGAAGTCGCAGAAATCAACGCAAGGTAATTCTGTGTTATGTGGTTATCTTCATTCTGCCAAACGCACAACAGTGATACGCGGTCGGCGCAGTCAATTGATGATCGGGTGCGACCCATTCTTGAGTCAGGTTCTGCCATTGGTAGCACGAGACCTGTTTTGCTCATCATTGATGAGATTGACGGCGCGACTGGTGGTGGTGGTGACAACGTATGTCATAGTGTCAACTATCCTCGAGCACTCAACCAAATTGCTGTTCACAGTCAAGCAGTTTCATCCAGAAACTCGTTTCACTGACCCTAGACAATCCAAAGAAAAAAAGTTCGTGAGTTTTCTCACCCAGTCCAGGCCTTGATTTGATCCAACTCTTAACAGGAAAGACTGGAGTCCAGAAAGAAAGGCGGCCTTTGTTGCGGCCCATCATCTGCATCTGTAACGACCAGAATGCACACTCACTAGCTAAACTCCGTCCACATGCAAGACAAATTCGATATACACGACCGGCTGATATCCATATAGTCAAGCGGCTTCGAGAGATCTGCGAACTCGAAGTGCTGGATGCAGATACGAGGGCACTCAGCACTCTGGTCAATGTTGCGAAAGGCGATCTGAGGGGTTGTCTGAACACCCTACAGGTTCGTTGTCCTGATCCATGCATCAATTGTGTCATTGATCAGTATGGAGCAGTTTATAAGATTGCGCAACGAAGCCGTTACGGAGGAACTAATCCGTCGTGCTACAGCTGGTATGAAGGAGGCAGATATCACCGCAACGGCTATCCTAAATGAAATATTTGCTCCCTTGTCGCGTAAGCGAATCCGGGAGCTGGCGATGAGTGAGAATGAGGAGGCGCGATATGTAAATCGCCTCAGTCGAGCTATAGAAACACTCAACAACTTCCCAAACATTGCTAATGGTGTGTGAGTCTTTGAGACAAATTTTTCATCACTCAAATATTTTCTAGGATGCTTCGCACATTATACGAGCTGCCATCGGCATGAGGAGAACGTATCCCGATATGAAAAGGTAACCGAATGGTTAGGAACATTCGATATGTTTTCCTCGGCTATGTATGCCGATGGCGACTTCGGCCTACAAGCATACCTTTCGTATTTTCTTGTTTCATTCCATCCACTGTGCCGGGAGCGCGCCGGGACTCGAGTCGAAAGGGATAGTACGGATTGGGATGCAAGTGCCTTCATATATTGTGCCCTGCGACGGCTGACATCCGTTCCGTGTAGAACTTGTTGATCACACGTATCAATGAGGACATTCTAAAATCACTTTCTGATGGGATTTGTTCTTCTGGAAGGAACACGGGTTCAAACCGTCATCTAATCATGGGCCAGATCCTCCACCTAGAGTTCGTTCCATATATCAATCGGATAATTTCACCTGAGTTACGACCCGTACGTGCACCCTTGTCTGCAATGTAAATAAACTGAACTTGTCTTATTACAGGTGAATAGCCAAATTATCAAACCTGGAGAACGCGCTGTGCTCACCCGCCTGGTTGAGATCATGATTTCCCTTGGGCTCCGATTTGTTCAAGAAAGAACAGAGGACGGTCAATTGGTTTACAGGCTTGATCCGTGCGTACTACTACAATACAACTATGATTGCTACTCACGAAGATACAGGCCAATAGATGTTTTTGTTACCTATGACGGGAAGCGCGCATCGGATATTGCCATCTCGCGATATGCTGTTCGTCATCTTATCGCTGGAGAGGTCCGTACTTTCCCTTCGTTTCGTAACTACTCCCACTAACCCAGTTACAGATCGATGCTGCCCTGGCTGCACGCCAGGAAGTCACAGCTGAGAAAATTTACGCTGGTTCAAGAAATCCAACCTTCAAGGGGTCAGTCCTGACCATCTTTGCAGTATCATCTATTTACTATCATCGCAGGGCTTCCACGCTCGATGACATTGAAGATGGTCCAGATAACGCGGAAGGGGGTCCCTTGGAGCGAACCCAACCATCCAGATCCGGCCTTGGCCCTGTCAACAAACGGGCTCGTACAGAAAAACATGTAGACATTGCAGATAAGGTACGGCCCGTACCGTCGTCAACGCGGAAAACATCCGTTAAACTTGAACTGCTCATACGCAGCCGCCGGTTGACTTCTTTGGAAGATTAATCACGGTACCTAAGACTGCGCCGTTGTCGGCATCCAAGTCGAAGCACCGAACAACAGCGCTAGCGTTCCAGACGACGTATCGATACCTCGAGGGTAACTCGGCCGCTGTTCGGAAAGCAGTGAAAGTAGCCTCCTTTGTGTAATTTTGCTCGGTTAAGTAAACCGCGAGATGTACACGAGGAGTCTGGACTCCGGACTCGGCAAGGGTATTATTTGTACTTCATCGTTAAACACAGAACTCCATCGCTTCGTTCTCGCCAACACACTGAGGCGCGGCAATATGGCCCGCGGCGCAATTAGAGGTTCGGTTGTCCATAATATTATGTAGGAAATGCTATTACTCCTTTCGCAGCAAGCGGAACGTAACATGCTGCACGTTCCACTGCCGTCTGGTCCACAACTGGTCTTTGACGGGTGTTCCCTACCCCACTCTCTTTCGTCCCATTTCCCATTTCCCTGGCCTATGTCCCGTTCATGTTTCGAGCAACCCGAGCAAAAGAGGTAAAACTTTGAAGACAGGTCATCTTTTCCAAACAACTGATTGGAACATAGACTGTTACCGCGTCTGAACAAGAGGTCGCTAGACACGAGCCCGCCAGAACTGAGACAACGGTTGGCGTACGTGCTCCATCTTCGCTCTCTCTGGAAACCCGAAGGACGTACCAAGCTCGTCGTACCCGCTTCGTGGATGGTCCGTCCGTGTGATTTCGATGCGAGCCTGTGATACTGAAGTAGCACGTCGTCTCTTCCCCTCGAAAAGGAATTCCTGGTCTTGGATGCAGACGATGGCAAATGTACGAGTAGGATGTCGGGCGCAACGGACAGAGCGTGTCCCTTCCGCGACGTTCGGTTCGAAAGCAGGGATGCCGGAATGCGCCTGTTCGTGCCCGAGGAAATCCTGCCGCGGGACGTCGTGTCACAGGTGTTGACGAACTCTGGCACCACGGACGATCGTCTGGCGACTTTTGTTTCGCGTGCGTTCGAGGGCATCCCTCGGACCGGGCTATCATGGAGGTACGCTCACCAGCGATTGAGTCCCCCAAGTAGCTGAGACGGGGCGATGAGCTAGCGGGGCGATGCCGAGCCCGAGTCATCGCTCGCCGAATGCCGCGAGTCATGGGCACATCGTCGACTTTGCGCTCGTCGCGGGAGATGGAAGAAACGATGCCAAGAACGTCTTTTCTGGTCCTGAAAGCATCGCGCCACCGTGTTTGCTTCTCGGAACGAAAGAGCCAACATATCCGACCCATTCGGCAGCGTCGTCGCCAAACGGACTATTGGCACCCATCCCCGAAGGATTATACAGGTACTGCCAGTTCCACCTCGCGCGCCTCGTGTTGCAGATGAAACGAGAGACCAAACCCTTTCCCGAGTGGCTCGTGCTCTTTGGCCTTTTATATGACACGCATCACGTCCTCGTCGTCGCGTACGTGCCGTGTCGCCTCGAGCGCAAGTCGGACGCCATGGATTGCGCCGCATACGTCGTGGACCAACTCTCGCTTCCGCCCTTGGTTACTACAGTCAACGGCACACGTGCGTGTGAGCTTACGTTCGGGCGCTTGCGGTTTCTGGCGGCGCTGGCCACGCTTCGGCGACACGTGCATGAGTTGTCCAAGTTGTTGTTTGCCACAACTGGTCCTCCCTCTGACGGTGTCAGAGGCGGCTCGGCATGTGACCAGCAGGACTCGGACGATTCGGAATCTCTAATCAGATGCACCAGTCTTGGCTCGAGTTTGCACTGCAGCACAGAGTACTCGACATGCCCACCAAGCGTCCACTCTCGTGAAGTGATCGACGTCCATGACCGCGAATGCAGGGAAGAACTTTCATCGTCATATAGATCTTTCACCTCTTCTTACTGTAGCACTTGCTCGAGTTCGCTGGGAAGTGCTAGCACCTCTGAATCTTCACGGTCTGCCAGTGGTAGTTCCAGGTACACAGACTTCAGCTGCATGAAGCCCTCCCCGACTCCTCGTCCACAGAGAGATGGGCAGAGTGTTCGTTTCTCAGACAAACTCGCAGAGGCCAAAAGACGGGATATCATTGCTTGGGCACAGCAAGTGGTCGCCACCGAACACCCCGTAAAGGACACCTACCGTATGGTCGTTTACCCTCCCCATCCTGGACGGCAGAGGGTGGCAGACTCGAAATCAAGTACAAGCAGGTAGATATTGTCAGATCTACAGTGTCAACTAAGGTATAATGTCTTCGGGAGCGGGGGTGGGGGAATCTTGCAACATTACAGCTAGAGGCTCATAAAACATAGCGGAAATCGCGATTTTGCTTATCGGTCAGATCGAGGAAAGCCTGCAAAGAATGGTGAATGACACTCAGATGGGATGCACATGCTATACTTGCCTTGTCGACCTGCTTTTCTTCCCCGGATTCTGTTCTGATATAAACAGGGACGTCGTACGTGTTATCCCGGGTTTCAAGGTCACGTCTCTTATTTTCGTGTGAGTACAGGTAGCGCAACACGAGGAGAGTGACTGCGGAAGCAAAATTGGTGACAGTTATGACCGCCCATGGGACATGGTTCCTGTAACATATTTAGCCGTGTCGGCAAAACATCAGACGAACTCGCAGTACCGAGGTTGGTATTGGGATTTCCACATGAACTGACCAACGGCATTTCCAATTGCATAGGCACAGAGCACGATGGCGTTTGTGGTGATACCTGGAAGCGATCCATCAGACAGGGACTCGAAGTCGAAGGAAAGTTAAGCTCGCGTTTGGTATGACCTGCCGTTATGGATGCCACCCATCCTAAGAATACCGGGAACGGAGTAATGGCAAATACTAAGGGAGCACCATCAGATGTCGCGGCTTCGAGGCTGGTTTGAACGAAGGCTCACTTGATATCCAATAACTGAAGAGGAGGCCAACTTTGTCCGAGAACGGCAGGGTGCTGACCAGGATGGCACCGAGGATGGCGGGAATATACATCAGCACGCCAGCGTAAGCACGGCCGATGTAAGGCTGTGATGCAAGCGTAACCCCAAGGAAGATGGTCAGGACTGATGGAACCGTATGGTCAGTAAACCCATTGAGGATGTATGCCATAAGGTTGCGCACTCTCGACCACGCCATCCACACAACCGAGGAGGGTTGTCTGGATGTCGTTAAAACCAAACTGGGCGACGATAAGCTGACGCTGATTAGTGAGCTGGGGAAAATGGGTTTATTGGGCGCATAGGATCCAAGTATGGTAGGAGTCCGCACCGAATTTACAATGTTACTATGTAGCAAAAGTTTCCGATCAGAAGATTGAGTAACACAAGTTAAATGAATGAGGCTCACGCAGCAGCTGCGAAAAATGCCAGAAGCCAAGTCTTGGGATCTTTGACGGTTTCGTAGAACCTCGAAAGGCCGTGATGAGACGGGAGTAGAGCTTGAATAGAAGTCGCTCACTGTTCTATCTTAAACGATTTGTTTTCCACTCCGGTCTGATTCACTTGGATGCGTTGCACTGCGGCAATGCGTTCTTCTGGAGTGAGGAACCATGCATTTGTTGGAGAATCTGGGAAGAAGAGCCTGACGGCGGGTATGGTTGACGATGTACGGGGAAGGAAACGAGCTAGATTGGGAGATGCTCACCAGAAAAGAAGCGAGGTAAGTAGGGTAATAATACCGGTAATGATCATCAACCTGAGTTGATGAATGAGAGTCGGATTCACGGGAACCAATGATAAAGTTGTGCCTACCACTGCCAGGGCATGAAATGCGGTGTTCGGGTATGAAGGACGCCATAGGCAATGAAGCCGAGGACGATGACGGCAAAGCCATTCATAAGAACTGATCGGAGAACGTGAGCGGTGTCCGACACCGAGGATGGGAGGACTGACACCAATAGCCAACACGACGGGTCTGTTCGGCACGCGTGTAAAACATGGATGTGACAATCATGAAGCCAGGAGTGATGGCGCCCTCGCAGACGCCGAGCAGAAAGCGAACAGCAAAGAGGGCACCGAAAGAGGTGCAGGCTGCATGACAACAGAGAACGACTGCCCAAAGAAAGATATTGATGCTTGGAGAGCGGTCAGCGGGGAGGGCAGACCAAGGACGGCAGAGGATGAGCAGTACCTCATCCACTTGCCCACAGGGAAGCGCTGGAGGGCGAGGTTCTGGGGATACTGAAACACGAGATAGCTAAAGTAAAAGATGGTGCCTAGCCAGTTGAACTGGGTGGCATTCAGGTGAGCGCCCTGCCTGCGAGAAGGTGAACACGCCGGACACGCGGGAGAACAACGGGACGCACTCGATGCCAAGGACTGCGGCCTGTCCGAGGGTTGTTTTGTCCATGAAGGTGATGCTTTGGGACGATGGGTACGAGGGAGAGGACGGCTGTCTGAGGTACATACAGATACATGACTGCAAAGGGGACGTGAGCGGAGGGGAGGGGAGGTATGGGTGGAACGCACTGCACATTAAGGGCATTATGTGCCAGTCGATCTTGCGCCTGGTGATCTGATGAACAAGGAGAAAACGGACGAAAGACCGGAGCTACCTGAGACGTCGGGCGGCATCCGGTGTGAGGTCGACATGAGTGCCGGCGAAGAGGGCAGCTGCGGCGTCGAGGGTCGCGGTGGGGACTGTCTTGGACTGGTGTTTTTCTGAGAGATGGTGCTCCGTGGAATCTGTGGGAGCCATTGTATGGGGGAGGAGGAGGAGGGGGAAGAAGGTTCCGTTATATGAAGTGCATGCGGTGACGGCATTTATGCTGATCTCGTCCGTGCACGTCGCATCGCAAAATGTCAGACTCGGACGCCGACCTGAGAGAATGGTGTCTCCATCCAGAAACAGAGTATCGCTTCGAACTAGACCCGGGAACTTCGCTCGCAATCAAGGTACTTTATCTTCCCTTCGTTTTACTATTTTATATTCACTCGCGTACAGCTCTTGAGGGGTCACGCAGAGATCTTTGGCGCAGAACTCGCAGAGGGTAAATCTTATCTCTTTGGCGCAGAGTGCAAGGCGGCCGTCTTTACCTGGCACGGTTGCACCATCCAGATGAGTTCCCCCCACCTTAGCGTACCCCGTCCGCACCTGACAGCCCCCAGTGCACGTCACCGGCCATCCCTCTACAGAATATGTCGCGGACGAGACACCCATGTCAACCTACGCAAACCTACACCTCGCCTTCGAGCAGATGCGGGTCCGCGCACTCCGTGACCTGCACGGATCCCCTTCTTCCGACGACGATCGCCACCTCAACGCAGAGCCTCCCAGAGTACTCATTCTGGGCCCCGAAAACGCTGGAAAGTCCTCCATCGCAAAAATTCTCACAAACTATGCCGTGCGTGTCGCCCAGGACTGGTCTCCCCTTCTCATCAACCTCGATCCCGCCCAGGTCCGTCCTCGTTCTCATCCCTGTCTCCATCATGCTCCTCACACCTTCACAGGGCGCGTGGTCCGCTCCAGGGGCGATCTCAGCAGCCATAATCAGAAGCCCTATCGGGACAGCATCCCCTGCTAATCCTTTGGGTTCCGCGGCCACATCGGCTCCTACTGCAATCGCCTCCAATGCACTCATCCCATTGACTTATTGGTATGGCCACCCAGACACCAAGACTAATCCTCCGCTACTCGATCGCTTAATCCGGAACCTCGGTATCAATGTCGTCGAGCGACATGATCTCGACCCCCAAGGTACCCTCCTCTCCCTCTCCTCCCGTTCCAACTCAGTCCAGCGTGTTTAGCACGCGTTTCGGGCTTGATCATCGACACACCCTCTTCATTCGCGTCCGGTCCCAGTTCTGGCTCAACCGCGGATGCTCGTCACGCCCTCATCGAGGCATGCGTCGACGCGTTTCGAAGTATGTACCCTCCTAGTCTCCTTTCTGCCCCTCCCGTTCATCACCCCTAGTAAACGTCATCCTTGTCGTCGGTCATGAGAAGCTCAACGTGGAGATGCAGCGCACCTACGGAACTCGACTCTCCGTCGTCAAAATCCCAAAATCCGGAGGGGTACTTTGTTATCTCTCGTTCTCCCCACTACTCTTCTAACTTTTGCTGTACCAGGTTGTCGAGCTCGATTACACATACCGAGAGCGTGTGCAAAACTGCCAACTCCACGCGTACATGTACGGCCAAAAGATTGATCCCCCTCCTGGCATATCCTCGGGCATCGTGGGTGGTGAAGCAGTGTCGGAACTCATCCTCTCGCCCTCTTCGACCATCATCAACTTCAGAGACCTCTCAATCTACCGCATCGGCCTAGGTGAACATGATTCTCGTCTATCCTAATCTTTGGGACTTGTGACTCAACTCGCTCGTTCAGAGTCTATGGCACCCTCCTCGGCCCTGCCTATCGGAGCTGCACGAACCCTGTCAGAATTGCAACCCACGTTGCTGGATCCAGCGTATGGTGGGTCAAGACTCCTCAACAAAGTCATTGCCTTGTTGGCCCCCTTCAACGAAGACGAAAACGAACGATACGACGAAGAAATCCTCGACTTGCCCGTGGTAGGATATCTCGTCATGTGAGTGTTGCAGAGTGGGTTTCATCCGAGTGATTCACGTTTGCTCTTTGCTCTAGAACACACTTGGACATTCCAAACAAAAAGATGACCGTACTTGCGCCGAATCAGGGTCCGATCGTCGGAGGAACAGCTGTTATAGGCTCTTTCGAGTGGACAGAATGATCACAAAGTCTCCAACTATTTCTGTACAAGAGAGGAGTACAGCCAAGAGAGAAACATGAAACATCATTGGGTAATGTGACATTCATCTCCGTGCTGTCTATCATGGCGAATAAAAAGCTGGCTTGAACTTTGATGAGTTGGCGCAAGGTTGCAGGGTCCAAACTTCCCAAGGTCACAGCCGTGAGAGGTCTCGACCCCAAACACCTCTGTCAACGTGTGAGTAAGCAAAAGTCCAGTAAAATTACAAACCGCCGACGAGCCATACCTGATAATCCAGTCGATCATGAGTAATGCTCTCGTCCTGGCAGATACTTGTTCACTCCAGTACACGCTTCTCCACGCATACATGGCTGCTAAACCTCCCATGACCGAGAGTGGCCCCAAATCAAACACCGCGGCGTTGCCAATATACGCTAGATTGCCGAGGTGTTTGTATCGGAACGGCCCACTCACGGCTTCGTCCAAGTCCTTGACGCTGTTCGCCTCCAGCACATCCTGCTTCGACGCGAGCTTGACGAACTTCTTTGCCAGATACTTGCCTTGCTGAGAAGCGACCTGCGCCGTCTGCAGACAACGCGATCAACTTCCCGTAGAGCATAAGCGGGTTTTCGACAACTTACAGCAGGCAACGCGGTGATCTTGTTCCCTATCTCTTCCAGAAGTTTGCAAAGCTCGTTCAGCGACAAGCTATTGTCTGCGTCCGAGTCGTACAAGTCGAATAGCAAGCGGACCTAGAGCGCGTCATGGGTCGAGGTCATCCACCTGACGATTAACGTTCATCGACATCCCTCACCTTCTGCAAGTGGGACTCCGCCATGGGGATTCGTTGTTTAATTCTAGAGACTGTCAAGTCATAAGGGCAACGACCCGAGGGGATTGACCATGCTGCAACTCCTCACCCATGAAATCGAACTCGTCAAAGTCGATCTTGCCGTTCTTATCCTTGTCGGCCTCCTCCACCAACTCCAGGAGGTGGCTCACGAGAGATGTTTCGATCTATTTTAGCCACTCGTTTCACACGAACTAGAACTAAAAGCTGTCCCCATCACGCACCGTTGCACAATCGCCAATAGCATACACCTCCCCGAGTGGCGCACCTTTCACACGGAGGTGTGCGTCAACCTCGATGGCCTTCTTGTGAACTTGATTGGGCAGCAGATCCGAGATTCGCTTCGTCAGCGGGTTCATGGCTATTCCTGTCGACCACAATACAAAGTTAGTTGGGATCTCACGCTCCGTAATCGTCCCATCCGGTGCTCGCACTGTATATACGACGTGGTGGGGATGTACCGAGCGGACGCGAGCCGATGTGACGAGATCCACCTCGTCCCGTTTAAACTTGTCCTACAAGTTGGTCGGTCAACGTGAGCAAGAGCCAAGAGAACCGACGTGCCTCCGCGTACTTGGAGATAGCTTCAGAATACTGTGAACATGAGACCGCCATTCCTTGATCAGCTCCTGGTCCGACATACCGTATTCAAGATATGCTCGCGTGATTGAATAACGTGAATTGAGACCTCCTCCCGACATATTTTGGGAAACTGCAGGGGTCCATGCGTGCGTGCATAAGGAATAAAAGGAAAGACAGCACACGAAAATAAAAGAACACACAAATTTCATTATGTCTTCTTGACAAAAATCATAGATTTCCTGTAAAGGTTCAGTCAGAACTTTGAAGAAAGAGATGTCGAGTACATACAGCAGCAGTTTCAACACCAGTAGGACCTCCTCCACAAATTACGAAACTCAACAAACGCTTTCGCTCTTCTGGGGTCGTGGTTGGCAGAGTCGCTGCCTCGAAATTGTCTGAAAGAGGGTATCCCAGTAAATCACAACAAATGCACTAGTACGGATCAGCGTACCCATCACACGGCGTCGTATGGCCTGTGCATCTGAGATAGTCTTCAACTGAAAGCAGTGTTCTAATCCGGGTACACCGTGCGTGCTGGAGACGGAGCCGACTGCGATGACCAGCTTGTCGTAACTATCCAAAACAAACTTGAGCCACCTTAAAAGTCTTTGGAAAAGCCCGGACGTACGGTACATATATTTTCCGTGTGCTCCCGTCAGGACCAGCCGTTTCGACTTCCAGCAGTCGGTCGGACATCACGAGATCCGTCGCCTTTCCACAGATCATCTGGCCACGAAGTCGAGCAATGAGTTTGCGTATCGGCTCAACGAGACTGCGAACTTGCACGGTGCCTACAGCAGCAGCTGTTGCGGTGTACACATCAAACAGATGCAAACGACGAGATAACAAAAAGCTGACATGGCAATAGTGGAGTGAACGTCGTGAACGTCTCTGCGGCGACGACAGTCACATGGTAGTCACCCGGCGACAGGTTTTGCAACACGGAAATGGACTTGAATAGAGTCGTTGAGCAACCGGCGAACTGGAAACGACACGCAATCTCACCCCCCAACCCCCTCCGACGATGACGAGTTTAGGCTTCTCGGACAGCTTTTTGAACTCTTTATCCTCTTCGTCCGCAAGAAGAACGTTTACCACGGGCAAATTCTTCGGACCGCCACGCTCGGGATGCAATGCTAAAGGGGAGACAGGGACGCGCTCGACGTGTTTGTCGGTGTACGTGAATGCATCATGTATGAATATGGCAGCTCCGAGAGCGAACAGGCCAGCTGTTGTGGACAGCACGAGATAAGAGGTGTACTTTGCGATAAAGAAAGTCCGACGAAGGAGGCGAGATCTAGGACGTGGTTCTAGTGGAATGACGGGCTTTGTTCGCTCTGGGGACGAACCAGTTGCAAAGAATCGTGTGAGGGACGGGACCGACGACCGTGGGGCGAGCGATGTTTGGGTCCAGCGACTGGTACGGCCCTGGCCATTCCTGAGAGGTCGCAAGACCTGCGAGATTCTGATAATGCTCATGGTGGTGGTTTAGTACCAGAGTCCGATTATCCCCGCAATTTCTTACACACCACTCGACTACTTGAGACATCGAATTGGAATCGAAATGCTACTAGGTTACAGTGCGGGATAAAATCTGCTAACAAATGCAATAACGAAGATACTATAAGTCGAGAGAGGCCAATCGTCCTGTGCGAATCGAGTCTTGATACCAGGTTCTTACACGTGTTCCTCGTCGGCGAATCACCAAATCGAATTCGTTTCCAACGACGCTGCACTGGCTTGAAACATCGGAATTATCGATAAACTGCGACAACTTCTTCAAGTTTCTGCACAACCTCGGACATCGTCGGTCGTTCCGCGGGATCATGGGCCCACATGTATTCGATAAGCGCAACAATTTCCGGACAATACTGTTTTCGCAATCCGTTCATAGAAGGTCTGCAATGACTGGCTCGTCAGCTGTCCACACCAGACACCGCAACACGAAAACGGACCGTTGTCGCTTCGCACCCACCGTCTCGTAGATGGCATGTTCGTTCATTCCCTTTAGCGACATTCAGCCACACACCACTCAAGCAAGGTCAAGACACCTACTTCCCATGGAAACCTCTTGGTCGGCAAATGCCACTGAAGCATCTCCCAGAAAACCATCGCACAGGAAAATACATCAGCTTTGTGATTGTATTTGGGGTGGGCGTGCCAAAGCTCTGGGGCTTGCCAGTTCACAGTGCCCACGACACTCCGAACCATCGATCGTGTTGATTGTTTCACCTTTGCAAGCCCAAAATCTGCGATCTTTGCGGTACAACGAGAGGTAATAAGGATATTTGAGGACTTGCAGTCCCGATGGATAATCGAAGGCTTGCGGGTGTGAAGGTATTCAAGTCCATAGGCGATATCGAGCATGATGCTTAGCTATAAAATACGCGTTCAGATACATCAAGGATAAAAAACTCACATACGTACAACTTTATATAGCGACGGCGCTGTTACATTCCGGATGTAATCAAACAAGTCGCCATTTGAACACAACTCGCTGACGATCATCACTGGTGTTTCACGTGTATTTTCTGGTATACTGACGCCGAGCTGTGACGGTGATTCTAGGCCACCAACAATGAAGTGAGAGTAAAACTCACGAATCGCACAATGTTCGGATGGTCGAACGCTCCAAGTAGTTTAAGCTCTTTGATATCCACTACCAAAGTAGTTGGTTAGCGAGAGCGCTTGAGAGACATGACGATGACAAACTTGAACTGAGTTGATCCCGAAATTCAGCGATTGCAACTCGTCTGCCTTTGAACTTTCCGATGTAGACGTCCTTGAAACCGCCACTCCCAATCTTTTCCAGCTTCGTAAGTTTATCTGGGGGTATCTCGCGATCTTCAAGCCCTAAACTCTCTAGGTCGAGCTCCAGCTCTGCTTCTGGCTGGTCCGGCTGCTTATGCGATGTCGGTGGTGTACAAGGCTCACCCTGATGTACACGGTACGCGCGCGTAGGCATGGGTGGAGAGTTACTCTGACTGCGACTCTTTGTCCTGCGGCGACCGCCGCGAATACGCATCGTCGACGGAGGTCGCACAGTACCCGTTGAAGATGGTGAGGAGAACCCATTTGCATGACGGTCGCGCCACTGCAGTAGGGACTGTGCAAGCTGGGGTTTCGTGCCAGCAACGTCGAGGTCGCGTGTCTCGCAGAGTCGAACAAGGTCGTCACGGCGTAGACGAATTAACGTCTTCTTAGTAGCCAGGGTGAGGTCAACTTCATCGAATATCAGCGTTTGAACCTGTAAGATGAGAAACACCTACAGTCATCTTCCTCCATCGCTTCATCCGCATCCGCATCCACATCCGCATCCACATCTACGTCATCCTCTGCACTCTCGGCATCCACATCAACTGATTCGAGTTCCAGGTCAATCTCTTCGTCCTCGTCCTCGTCCTCGTCCTCATCCTCTTCATCTCCAATGAGATCCTCACCACCAACGACTTTCCCACTCCGTAGCTTGCGAGGCGTTGTCTCCCTTATGGAACACGAGGAACCGTCAACATCAACGTCCTCTTCCTCGTGAAGACTCTCAATATCTTCATCGTCCATTTCTTCCACTACATCTTGCCTAACTTGGTCCTCTTCCTCCTCGTCATCTCCTTCGCTACCATCATCTGTTGGTGGGGTATGCGTCTGCATCCTCCGCGGTCGCAAGCGTCGCTTAACGGGTGTATGCCGACCGTTTCCCGGCGGGGGTGAAGGTGAAGGTGACGAGATAAGTTCATCAACCTCTTCCTCATCATCCATGCATTGATTTTCCACTGCTGCACATTCTTCCCGTCCCGTAGAACCCTTGCACTTTGCACTTTGCCTTTGGGTCGTGTCGTGATCATGGGCAGAGGCATTGCCATTGACCTTGTCTCTACTACGGAGCCGACGAGGGCTACGTGAAGTACTCGCAATCTTCGCCTCCAGCTCTGCGAGGTCGGTCAATTCACTCTCGTCTCCAGATAGCGGAGGGGATCGCGTTTGAACATCGTCGCTAAATTCGACTTGTTTAGTTTTGACCTTGGCTTTCGTCCCAACGATTTGTGGTGGAGGATGATCTCCAGAACCCTTGCGTGAGCGCAGACGCGTAGTGGGCGGCGACGGGAGAGGGTTCGAAGAGGTCATGGTTGGAGAAGACCGAGTGGATGTCAAGCGTGTATTTCGTCGCCTGCCAATATTTTGTCAGATGGTCGCACACAAACAACTAGAGTAAACTAGCCTGGGAGCGACCTCAGGGTCAAATTTCTGTTCCGGTATCGCACTCAACCCATCAGGACATGAATGGGTGTTGAATTGACTCAGAGACAGACTACGCGTCTTGAAGGCCCGCGTATTGATCTGGCTCATACCATCAACAGTTACACGTCTCCTGAGATTAGAGGCTCCCATGCTCCTGGCACCGATGTCTGTCTCCTCATCACCAGCAATGTTCCCATCATCCGACGAAAAATCACTAGAGTTGGCGTCTCCTCTGCCTGGAGGGGAGGAGGGAGGAAGCGACGCAATATCGTCGCGCGCGGAGATGATAGCATTGACCAAGTCAGGTTTCGTCAAGGATTCGGTATCGTCTGAAAGCCCAGCTGCGACATAAAGGCGCGCCAATTCATCCTTGCGCAACCGTAGAAGTTGTCTAGCGGATGCCTCGTCGATAAGGAATTCATCCGCTAATTCACAATGAGCGTCAAATGACGACGGTCGTTAGGGTAGCTCACATGACTCGTCTCGATCACTGTCCACCTCAGAGTCATCCGATCCATTCCACCGGTGGTGCGCGTCGACATCCATCGAGGTCGCTTCATCGTCGCCTTCTGAATCCGCCACCACTGCTCTCCGCCTCTTGGGCCTTCCGGGTCCGTGCAATGGACGGCCATTCGCATGAGCGTTCTCATAGAGAGAAACGACGCGTTTTCTCTTCGAGCCAACGGGCACATTGAAATTCTGGCTTACATCGCGCATGCTATTTTTTGGGAGGTGCTGACGACCAGGCAACCGGCGCAGATTCGGCTGTAGAGTGGCAAGGATCGGGCGAACAGAAATTGTATCCGAAGAGGAAGGAGCGGACGCGTGGGAGGCGTGGGAACGAATGGTTGACCTCTGGAATCTATTAACGAAAGCTAGTGCGCGTTTCGCAGCGGACGAATGGCGAAGCAAGGGTTTCGTTTTCCGATGATAACTGCTTGATGGCGAAGACGAGAGCCTATGTGGAGAACGACGCTGAGCCATACCAATTGCAGGGCGATGATGATGGTTGAGTTCTGGAACCGTTATAACAGGTGACTCGCGTCGACGGCTAACCGACAATCACCGAGCTTGACGAGGACGAGCACTTTGAAGAATCCTATCTTGTCCTCGTCGTTGACGACGTGGAGGACGACGTTATCCAGTTCGCTGAGGTCGTCGTCGCTGTAGAGTTCGGGTTGTTTGGTTTCTGTTTGTCGCTCTTTTTGCCACATCAAAAACAAGCACAAGCAAACCCATGGCAATAATTTTCCTAAAACATTCCCACGGAAAGTTTTGCACAAAAAGAGGCCGAGAAAGGAAATATTAAGCCGATATAGCGGTCCATATGTACCCATCAAGGTATCTTTAAAGCCTTCTGCCGTCATTGGTCTATAGCTGTATCAGCTCTACTCTCTTTTTCCTCCCACCACCCGCAATGCTGCTCAAATTTGCCAAGTCAGACATCCTAGATTCACCGCTTGTATTCCCAGAGACAGGTGCCCTTGGGTTTAATATCCTTACTCGTTCCCATTTCATTCGCACGGGAGAGAAGGATTCTGACACAGAGAGCGAGACCGAAGCCCCAGTGACCCGCAGGACCATCGTCACCGACAAGCGTGGCGTTACTGTCGCGGAAATTGGATGGGACGGACGACGACCCGTGGAGGTCGTCATCGGCAAAGAAAAAGTCACAGTCAAAGATATGTTTGGTCCTCAGAGTGCCATCTTGTCGTACGTCCCGCGCCGCATCCCTTTCTGACCCTCCAGACACTATTTATTTTGTTTCCTTAGACATAATGTCCTTGGACTGCCAGCGCGCTTTGATACCGAATTTTTCTGGCTCGCTGGGCCGGGCGGACTTACCGTAGGTCGAAGTCGAGAAATCCATGGGAGCGCAGTCTCACCAACATCACAGCTCCTGGACTATGATTCAAATCGAATAAAAGGACGGTTTTACTTCAATAGTCTTCATGTCGGCGAACATTTCATCGCGGCACCGTTATCGGGCCTTGGTCATCACTACCTTGAATTTGAGCCGCATCCACTAGCTTCAACGGCCGAACTCATAGGCAAGTGCTTTATCCCTCAATTGCTCGTTATGGTTTCGCTAACAAAGTTCGCAGTTACATTCATTCTCATGGAAGTATTGCGGCGAGGGAAGTTCAGTCGACATCTTGGCAGTGCCTTTGATCGATCAAAGGTTTGGCGAACTACATCATTGGCCAATCTTGGCAAACGAATACGGCGCGGTACGATATGAGGTGTATTCTATCTGGCAAGCGTGGGTGGGGTCGATATATCTTCACTCTTTTACTATGTTTTACATTCCTTCGTTCATCAACTTATCCAAGTCTAATTCTGTAGCCATGTACATTAGACCACACTCTCGTGTCACCATCTATCCGGTTATTGCTTACAATCCAACCATGATGCAGTCGGATAAATATTCTTGAGCTCCAGCTTGATCATGGCAAGCATAATACCCAAAGAAGGAACTCCCTTTGTCTCGCTTCGTTCAAATCCTAAAATTTCTTCATAGATACTTATTGGGGCTCCGCCGATGAAGACGTTCCACGCAACCAGCATCCCAGACTCTGGCTTGAAACACATGTGACGTGGGCGTTCTTCTATCTAAGCATACACATTATCCAGCTTGTACATCTTGCTGTTCGACTCTGGCGATATTCCGTCCACTCCATATACCCGGTCTACCCTGTACATCTTCGACGTGGATTGAGAGCTAGCTCCTGATGAGGTTATGAGGTTTTCGGCGGCCACGACACCCTTGCTCGCTTTGCTCGCTAAACCGGCTGCGCGTCCATCTGGGATCCTTATAAATTCAAGTTTTCCGTCTTCTGCCCGTCCATCAAAGACGTAGTATCCTTTTCGCTCGAATTGGATGATATCGCCCGCTTTAAGTGTTTTCACGTTCGCATCCGCCAGCGCCTCTTCACGAAACTCGGTCACGGGTGGAACGAAGTCCTTGACGTTGTCTTCTTCCTCAAGCTTCTTTTTCGTGATCAGGTAATCGTAGTCCAGAAGGGTGATCTCGACTACCGGGTATGCATTCGTGGGTTGGGCAAGCCAGGTTATTTTCTTTTTCGTTTTGCGGAAGTCGCCATCCAAGTTGAGCTCCATAACGAGGGAGATCACTTCACCGTCATTTCCGACCACCTTTGAACGCACGAATGCGTTGCCCCAATCCATCAGGGTAATCTAATGGAGCATGACAACTAAATCTAATCTATTCATCAGGACAGGCGTACCTCCTCTTGATCTTCGAATGAGGTGGCATCTTCCTGCTCGAGTAAGATAGTCGATGAGTAGACCGTTTGCTTCTCGCCGACCTCCGGGTTCTTCTTATGGAGAGGTAGCGTCTTGATCTCAACACCATCAGGGCCGCCGTTGATTGTTACTGATACGCTGTAAAACCCCGATGTCAAGCACTCCTGCTTTTACACACGTGCGTGATAGCATACCTTTTCTCCTTTAGAATTGCCCAAAATCGGGGAGCAACGGGATCTATTACTTTCTTGTTGAGAGCCCAGATGGAATCCCACTCAAGAGAGACGAGGGACTGTGAGGGACCCTGAGAGAGCATAAATTGCTTCAGTGCCTCCACCGTCATGCCACGGCGACGAATCCCTGTTACGAAGGAGAACCAAATAAGTATATGGAGAACGTCCGGGTTTCATCCCGTCACTCTGACCTCGAACTGTAGGAAACCGTGGATCATCCCATCCTTTGACGATTTTGTGATCAACGAACCAATGCAATTTCCGTTTGGACAAGAGGGTATAGATGAAGTTCAACCGACTTGAATGAATAATTAGATGACACACGGGAATGTGAAGAAATTTCTCGGACCTGAAGTCCCAGATAAGGACAGGGCGAACACCCAATGCTTCAATCATCCAGTAATATTGTGCGTTTCTCTCGCGATACTCCATAGTCCTCAGTGCGTGCGTAACGCCTTCGAGTGAATCGACGATGGGACATGCAAAATCGTAAGTGGGGTAGATCTTCCACTTTTCGCTATGAGAAACAGATGAACGAATGCGCGGGTGAGAAAAATACTCTGAACAATTCACCCTGTACGATGGTGAGGAACGACGTTGCATCGATAAATGACTGGATCACGAAGGGTTTTATTCTGGTCATCCACGCTGATTTTTGCACGGATGCACCACCGGAGACCCTCCGAAGAGCCAGATTTCATTTCTGCAAAGTGCTTTAAATTTTCTTCAACCGAGTCATCGCGATGCGCTGAAGCAATTCCCTTTCCCCGTTCTTCGCGCATCTACCTGTGCGTCAGCGACAAAAAAAAGACCGTACTCGATGTTCTTACTTGAGCTTGTTCCGTGTCGTCGGCATATGCCTTGCCGGTCTCGATCATTTTGATCGCAAGTTCGTAGATCTGATCAAAATAGTCCGATGTGTGGCTTACTGCGTCTCCTTTAATGTCCATCAAGTCTAAATCCTCCAGGATGGTCTGCTCGAACTCGGACTAAAGCCAAAGTTAGCTGTAGATAATTTGATCGGTCGTAGATACGCACTCGCTCCTTGGTGGGATTCGTATCATCGAATCGAACAATCATTTTGCCTTTGTACATTTGTGCGAAGTACTGGTTTAGCACCGCAGCTTTAGCGTGTCCAATGTGCAAGTAGCCGCTGGGCTCAGGAGGAAAGCGTGTCACGACCTCTCCTTCCTTGGCATTTTGAAGACCCAAAGCAAAGCTTGCGGCGGTCTTCGTATTCCGCGCTTTGTTTGCCTTGGCTGTCACAATACTAGCCAGGGCGGCTTGCGTGGACTCGAGGCTTTCGAGATGCGAAAACCATCGTAAAGTATGAACGTGTTGACCGTTTTTGAGCAGCCCCAACGTTTTGATGGAAGCTAAGAGAAAAGGAGTTTGGACACTCAGCACGATATCACAGGGTCTCACGCACCTCTGATGGTTCCCCAGAGCATCCAGTCTGCTGCAGTAATGTTATTCCCAACAAGGAACGTGCGATACGCAAGATGGTCATCCAGTGAGTCAAGAGCACCGAGAATATCGGGAACCGCCGTTATCGAGGGGAGTGCTTTTGCTAATGCAAAGTATGTTGACACCTGATGGGATGATCAGCTTCACGAACCATCCGGAGAATGCTGGTCAACCTTGATGCTCTCGCCACCTAAACCCGCGACCTTAGCGAGGATCGTGACGATGTCTTCCTCTGTGGTGTACTTATCGCCATCTAGATCGAGTGACACCCCCGTCGCCGCCTCGTCGAAGTTGAACTCAGCCTTCTGAGTGTATGTTGCGATCGCGAGGACGGCGTAGGGAAATGGAGATGCCTTCGTCGGCAGCGTCAAGGACATGTTGCTCCTCTATGGGTAGATCGAACAGTGGATGGATGGATCAGTCAAAGTAAAGTTTCGGCAAAGACGGTTGTGATCCGATATTTACATACTGACTCGATCAGCCTTGACTCATATAATCCATCTATCGAAAATTTTATTTTCACTTCTTGTTTCCACCCAAATTGCGTCGGCCATGGGTTGCATGCTGTGAGTCGCAGCGATCTTTTTACAAGGGTTACCTAAACGTTCATCCCTAGCGTCGAGCCATCCCGAAAGTACAAGCCATATACACCTCTGAATCTAATCGGCCGCGCATGGCCAACCAAAACGTTTCTGAAGCCTCCCATTTGGCTGTCCACCGATCTCCGTGATGGCAACCAAGCCCTTGCAAATCCCATGACTGGCGATCAAAAGCTCACTTTCTTCAGACTGCTTGTAAAATGTGGCTTCAAGGAGATAGAAGTCGCCTATCCAGCTGCCAGTGATACCGATTTCTCCTTCGTTCGATACCTCGTCGAGAATGACGAGATCCCGGATGACATGTGGATCCAGGTATACAGAAACCATCCGTCTATCCAGCAGCTTATCCTGATCCTCTCTTGGTCAGGTCTTGACTCCGGCCCGCGAGGATCTCATACGACGAACGTTCGACGCTGTAGCAGGCGCAAAACATGTCATCATCCACATGTATAACGCAACTTCTCCCATGTTCCGCAATGTCGTCTTCAAGAACTCGAAAGAACAAACAATCGATCTCGCAGTACACCATACTAATCTAGTTCGCGAGTTAACCAATCAGTTTACGGCCTCCCACGGCACTACGTTCCGGTACGAATACAGCCCGGAAACCTTCTCCCAGACCGAAGTCGAGTTTTCCGTAGCTATCTGCGAGGCTGTCAAGACCGCTTGGGGAAAAGCTGACACCGGGATCCAGCGGATAATATTCAATCTACCCGCGACGGTGGAGGTGGGGCCACCGAACCACTACGCAGACCAGGTAGGTGTCCCGCCATAGGTCTCATTGTGTTTTTTTTGGAAAACAAACAAAACCTTTGCACAGATTGAATATTTCTGCACTCACATTTCTGAGCGCGAAAAGATCATCGTCAGTTTGCATCCCCACAACGACCGTGGGACTGGGATCGCAGCCGCTGAGCTCGCCCTCCTTGCAGGCGCCGATCGTATCGAAGGCTGCCTGTTTGGCAATGGCGAACGCACAGGAAACGTCGACATTGTCAACCTTGCGCTGAATTTCTACACTCAAGGTATCCACCCCCACCTGGATTTCAGTGATATCCAGAGTATCATCGATGTCGTCACGCAATGCAATGACCTTCCGGTTCACCCCCGACACCCCTACGCTGGCGAGTTGGTTTTCACTGCGTTTTCCGGTTCACACCAAGATGCTATCAAGAAAGGCTTCGAGGCACAAACGCTGCGCCATGCTCAAAACCTCGCGAATGGAGAGGCACAAATATGGGACATGCCATATCTGCCGCTCGATCCTGCCGACCTTGGATGCAGTTATGAGGCTGTCATCCGTGTCAATTCGCAGTCTGGAAAGGGCGGTATTTCCTACCTTATCAAACAACATCTGAACCTCGACCTTCCGCGGAAGATGCAGGCCGCCTTTTATCAGATCATTCAGGCCATCGCGGACCGCGAGGCAAGAGAGATGAGGGTGGAGGACATCACAACTACTTTCCGCAGCGCATATCACTTTGGAGGGCCGAAGTACGAGGGAAGGTTGGCGCTCAAGTCATTTTCTATCACTGCTGAGCCGTCGTCGGAGCCTTCAGACACCAATGAGGCCGCAGACGAACGTCGTCGGTTTGACGGTACCTTGTTCGTTGATGGTATGCTCCGAGTGCTACGGGGAGACGGAAATGGACCAATCTCGGCCTTACTCAATGCCCTCCTCACACATCTCGACATCGCCTTGACTGTGCGCGAGTATTCCGAACATACCATTGGCGACGGTCACAGTGCCAAGGCAGCCTCATATATAGAGCTTGCCGCCACTACAGACAATATCAAGGAAACACGCAGTGCTTCTCAGTCGTGGTGGGGTGTCGGCGTCGATTTTGACATCGCTGCGTCTGGTCTACGTGCAGTTCTAAGCGCCGTAAACAGCGCTATCGGTGACCGGCCGTTACCCGAGCTGAAGCTGAGCGTCGGTTTTGACGCAACGACAGGCCAAGCGGACGTAGCGAACGCGATCGTCAACTCGCTGAAGTTACAACTGCCTCGTAGGCTTCAAGCAGCCTTTTTCGAGGCCGTTCAGCGCTTTGCTCAGGACTCAAAGGGCCAAATTTCGTACGAGGATCTCACCAAGTTATTCGAAGAGAGATTCGGGTACGAGATTACCAAGTCATATCGATTCGAGCTGCAGTCGTTCGACTTTGCAAAGTCCAACGCTGGCCGTCGTCAAATTACGGCCGAGTTGCTCGTTGATGGTCAGGTGCGGAGAGTTACTGGAGAGGGAAATGGGCCGTTGTCCGCTGCTCTGGCTGCGTTGCAAACCCAAATTCAAGGTGCTCTAACGATCAGGGAGTATGTCGAGCATTCGGTGGGCGAGGGTGCTGACGTGAAGGCCGTCTCTTTCGTGGAAGTGGTTTACGAGGTTGAGGGAAGGGGCAAAGAGGCCGCCTGGGGCGTGAGCAGCGACTCTGACATTACCGCGTCCGGGTTACAGGCGGCTATGAAGGCGGCCAGTAGCCTGAACGTGGTGTACTAAAAAATGCTAAAAAGTGTATGAACGTGTACAGTACAGTACTTGCTGTGTAGGATAGAAAGCTGAGCCTGTCACAGTGTGTCACGTTGGCTTGGGAGCGAAGGTTTGCTACTTGAGGGAAGACGCTGCTCTCAGACGAGCGCTACCATGTCCTCGCGTCCCTCGACGCGTCCACCCTTGTCCCGATACTTGCAGCCCAGCAGTCTTTCAGGCTCGCAGCCATTTCTCAACATTCTCAATCCCATGAGTCGCGCTTATCAAGGGTACACGCAAGCTAGCCAGTCCCCTGTGATGGAAGAGGAGAACGAGAGCGAGGCCATGGACGAACAAGACCTCGAAGCAGGCCACGCGACTCTGCACTCCACCTCCCGTGCCCGCAAGACCTCCGCCAAGACCCAAGGCAAACGCAAGGTCTCATGGGAGTCTGCAAGTGACGTCTCGGAAATGAACACTCTGCGACCGAACATACGTCGCCAAGACAGGTCGTACGAGCAGGATATGTCAGACGACGAGGTTCCTGAAAGCTTTATGATCGAGGCTTCTCGTTCGTCCCGCAAACAACATTCCCCGTCTGGCGCGAGCAGTTCAAAGGCTCGCTCGCAGCCCTTGCACTCCAACACAACGAGGTCCCTCCCACGAGCCAATCATCCCTCACAGCCTGTGTCAATACCTCCTCGACCCTCCGAGCTGGATGTCGACGTCCCGCCGCTACCCCTACCAAGCCAGTCAGCCTCCCCGAAACCTCTACGTGGCCTGGACGCTTACGAACGTGCTCTTTGGAACTGGGTCAACGTTTACAATCTCGATGCGTTCTTGCAAGAAGTATATCTGTATTATGAAGGGAACGGAATCTACTCGATAGCCCTTGCCCGTGGGCTCAACATCCTGTCAGCACTTATAACTCCATTCTCGGTGTTAGGACTGACAGTGAGCATACAGCACGGTCGGGTTTGTCATCGCTTTCTCGACATTCTTGTTGGGGTGTGTAGATTACAATCGCATATCTCGCGACAAAGTCCTCCATCTTTCTGATGCTATTGTTGATCGTTGCGTTGCCAAGTCTGTTTCCCCAGATCACAGGCACACAACTTTTCTGATCCGATCATTTTAGGTTCTCCGGTGTCACCTTACTATTCTTTATGCTCTTTGCTGCATTTTACATCTGGCAAATCATATCATTCGTACTGGAAGTCGTGCGCCTAGTGAATATGTATCATTTCTACACTTATTTACTCCGCATACCAGATGTGAAACTTTTCATCTTCTCCATCATTCACCATGCTTATCACTCATGGCAGGCTGATATTCAAACGATCTCGTGGCCCGAAATAGTTCGTCGGATAGGTTCCATTCGTGAAGAGAATCCTGTCACCGCTATTTCATCAGCCGCAAACAGACGTACTGCGACGCCCGCTACTGCTTCCCTCGATGCACATGACATTGCAAATCGTATCATGCGACAAGAGAATTATCTAATTGCGCTATTTAATAAGGAACTACTGGACCTCCGCGTACCTCTCCCCCCTGCATTGAAGAGGATCCTACATCAGCCCGGTGATGAGGGCCAAGGGAGAACACTAACGAAAGTGCTAGAATGGAATCTCAGGTTTTGTTTGATGGAGTATCTTTTTGACCCCCAAGGACGCGTTAGGAAGGTATTCTTGAAGAACAGAAACCGCACCGTCCTGATTCAAGGGTAAGAATTTCATGTACATGTTTCATGTTCTGACGAGTCAGATGCGCCTTAGTCTGCAGCGGCGATTCATCTTTATGGGCATATTGAACGCGGTTTTTGCACCTTTCATCGTCCTATACATGATCATGTATTCCTTCTTCCGATACTTTGACGTGCGTATCCTAGGCGGAGCCTTTCCACCGAGAAACTGACTTCTAAGGGTAGGAATACCGCAATAACCCTTCTTCGATTGGGAGTCGACGTTACACGCCTTTTGCACAATGGAAGTTCCGTGAATTCAACGAGCTGTCTCACTTGTTCACTCGTAGACTCGACGAGTCCTATCCCTTGGCCAACATATACATTGGTCAATTTCCAAACGAAAAGGTCGCAATCATCATGCGGTGAGTGTACCATCTAAGAATTTACGTTTATTGATCTTCGTCCTTGAGGTTTGTTGCATTTGTTGCGGGATCATTCGCTGCCGTGCTCGTTCTTGTGTCTGTTCTTGACCCCGACTTGGCCCTTCACTTTGAGGTCACACCACATCGGACAGTCATCTTCTACATCACAGTGTTCGCGGGCATCCTCGGTGTCGCACGGGGGATGATACCAGAGGAGAATAGAGTTTTTGACCCGGAGTTACTTATGACAGAGGTCATCCAATATTCGCATTATATGCCCGATCAGTGGAAGGACCAACTACACTCAAAGCAGGTGAGCAGAGTGGCTAGAGTCGTTACATGCATGTTTATGATGGATGTTTCCAGGTTCATCAAGAGTTTGGAGAGCTATTCAAACTCAAGGTTGTTCTTTTTCTACAGGAGATGGTTTCAGTGATAACAACACCATTCGTGCTGTGGTTTTCTCTTCCGCCTTGTGCACCTGCTATCGTGGACTTTTTCCACGATTTCACAGTGTACGTTCCCGGTCGCGGTTATGTTTGCAGTTTTGCAGAATTTGACTTCAAGAGACACGGCAATGTCAAGGTTCGTACGCCTTTACGCCACGATTACTGCATGTGCGACTAATAGGTTTTGCTCAGTTTGGTGCACCAACAAAGATTCAGGATGAAAGGATGCTTTCTCGGGAGGGAAAGATGGAGAAGAGTTTCCTGAACTTTAAAGCTGCAAATCCAGATTGGAACCCCTCGGATCCCACTGGTTCTCTTTACCTGAGTCGTATTGCAGACATAAGTGCTCGTCGGCGTGCCCTCACTGCTTCTAGAACTGGTCTAGATAACACGATCTTGCTGAATGATGGCAAGAAAGACCTCGCAGAGCGCGCGCAAGAATACGATCGTGCACTCCGGCAAAGCCAGCACGCGGCCGTTCGACGAAGACACGTGAGTGGAGGGAGTGTACTCGCCAGCGGAAGTGAGATGACAGGGTCGACGACCTGGCAGTCGGGTACAGGCGCATCCATTCTTGGTGGCCAAGGTGTGGGGATGGCAGAAACAGCCGTACTTGGTGACTCTCAGGGGAGTGTCCTGGCACCTCCTGCGTTGCCCCAAATACAAGACGAGGATCGTGCGGTCGACGGTGGCGTGGACAGTGCGTTGGGAGACTCTTACGTGGATGGCAATGCCAATGGAACAAAACCATACGAGTCGCAGCAGGAGGGCGTCAACGATGATGATATACTGGAGGATGGTGGCGTTCTCGGGCTATTAGCGCAGATATATGCTGCCAAAGGCCCGAAAGGACCTGTCCCTACTATGTAGAGTGCTGTGACGTTACAACTGATAGAGGTGGCGACGAGACATATGCATTGCTCAACGAGAGTCATCTCATTATCTCTGAAGGATTTCTTGAACACGCTGAAGTTTACTTTTGTTTCCCTCGCCGGGGACAATCTCGCGATCTGTGCGGGTGCCGATGCGAATGTCGGTTCCAATACGAGAGACGCCATTGGCGTGGACAGCGGTGTGGCAGTCGTAGACGGCCTTGGTGACCTCTGACCATGGACCCTCTGTGTCCTGATTAGTGACACTGCGTTAGTATCACAGGGTTTGAGCAAAAACCTATGTTGGTGCCGTAACCGCTACGGAGGACAAGTCGTCAACGGGACGCATCGACGGACTTGGGAGACATGTGCTTACTGCATCTGGGGAAGACAAGTAGTCAGAGATACGTCGAAACATGCGATGCACGAGACAGACCTCGAACTTGAGCCCAGACTTTGCGAGTACGTTGTGACAGAGTGCGATATGTTCAGCTACCTGAGGCACTGTCTAATGTCGGGCGCTGATGGGCGAACAAAAGGCGCATACGGATGGCTCGCTTGTTCCGATTGGAATCAGACAAAAGTCTGTCCGCTTCAGCGGTGATGCACTGCGAGGTACACGGAAGACCCCCTCACCTGCTACTGCGTACAGGTCGGAGTCGGACATGACGGTAAGACGTAAGCACTGAGCGAGCACTTTCATTTCACTTCGCCATGTCTCTTCGCTCGCGAATTCAGGCGTTCGAGGCACTCTCGTCCTCGTCGACGACGATAATGCCCGCCACCTCCCCGACACCAGACATCCCCGCCTCCTCGCATCTCCTCGAGTCCCCAATTTCCCCCACGGCCAGCTCGTTCCATCCTATCACTCCCTTTCCTGCTCTCGCCTCCTCCAGCAGATCGCGTACACCATCTCCATCGACGCCCAGTCTTGCCGGTCAGGCTTCTTTGATCGACCTGAAGGACTGGATCGTCGAGGATGGCCCAGTCGAGCCCCCTTCTCCGTCTCGTCACACGCTCATACCTGGCTTCCGCAAGCTGAACGGCATTCGCGAGTCGAGCAGAACACCTTCTCCCTCGGGAAGACCCACTCCAAATCGTGGCCCTTCGAATTCCTCCACGCCCCTCATCAACTTCGAACCACCGTCGAAGCCGCGGCCCCCACTTCCTCCGCGAAAGCCTTGCAATGTCAACGTCGCCGCCGATCGCGTTTCCACTCAACACTCGGTGTCCGTGGGCACCGAGACCGTCACTACGCTACGCCCTCCAGGTCGTCCTGACTCTCTCACGATTGAGCACACTTATCCGCCTGGCCCACACAAGTTCGGCGCAGGTCGTGTGGGACATGCTCCCGCATCCTCCATTTCTTCTTTTCACTCTGTCTCCCTCTCCTCTGATGGGGGACATTTCGAAATACACAGTCCCGCCATCAGCTCTGAAACACCCTCGATCACTTTCGAAGCGGACAGTAGTGTCGCCGATTTTGACACCGCAAGCATCGCAGAATCGTTTGAAAACGTTTCAGCTCCGTCGGTGCACAGCCCGTTTGACTGGGAGCAACCATCCCAACCAAAGATTTCCCCCAGGCTTGAGCCACCCGCTCTGCCAAATCGAGCAATTGCAAAGATTGCCCCAGTCGTTCCACCCAAACCGGTCGCCCGCTCAATTTCAGCGTCCTCCTCTTCCACTGCAGCAAGCACGAAAACGCGCCGTCCTCCCCCTCCACCACCTCCTTATCAACCACGCTCCCGACCTTCTTCATCCAGAGCTTCGGTCGTGTCCACCTCCGCGTCCACCTCCGACCGCTCTTCTATCCTCAGCAATGCCACTACGACATCGCGGACGAGTACCAGCACGCGGAGCAGCGTACAGCCGGGAGCCAGTGTGAAACCATCGCTTCTTCTTAGACCGACCCCCGTTCCTCCCGCAGCCCGGTCCAGGTACGAATCTCTTTTTGATAGTGCCGTCAAGGGCCGACGAAAAGCGGCGGGAAAGAAGCAGAAAAGCAAGCTACTCGCGCCGCCACCCCTCCCCGCGCAAAAAGGTCGACAGGCTGGATGGCGCGATTTGTCTGTAGACTACGTCACCGATCCGGAAAACCACACCGATGCGTATCTGGAAAAACAGGCTGATGAGAGTGACAACGAGGAGGAGGAATCAGTTGGCCCCGAGGAGAAGCTGAACGGGCGAATCGTCAAGTATATATGGAGTGCCTCCCGCCTCGACCGCAAAAAGCTTGGGAGTATATGGTAAGAGCAAGATAGATCGTGACTTTTTCTGTCGAACTCAAGTGGTTTTCAGGAATGACTGCGATCCCCAGGGTACTGGATCCGTCGACCGGGACACGTTCGTTAAAGGAATGTGGCGAATCGACGAAGAGCTTCGGAGGACCCAGTTAGCACAACGTACTTCGGCCCTCAGTGCCGCTTCATCGCAGCGGATCCCTCACCGCCCTTTTCTACCTCCTCGATCACAGAGTGCAACGCGATTGTTGATATGAAGGACAGCTTCTCCCTCACGGGATAGTGATACCCTGTTTCGGAATACCCTATTACACGATTGATTGTAGCCATTTCTGTTGTTGAGTAACTTATTCTTATCCCTGTTCCGCGCTTCATCGACTTCTGTTACGGTACTTTACGAACGTGTACATGATCATTTTCTGCCTACAGCAACGTACACTTGGGAAGATAATCCAAAATACGCATGGAGGGTTTATACCTCCGGACTTCCTTCCCTATCCTCCCCATCCCACATTTTAAATAGCGTCTGTGCTAGCGCTTTACCCAGAGCATAGGCCAGAGGAACTGGAACAGCGTTACCAATCTGGCGAAGTTGCTAAACAGGTTGGTTTGAGTAGAGCTGGGACGATGTGCAGACGTTAGACACGTACGTCTGCTATGACTTTTGCGGGAGAATCGTTAGCGGACAGGAACTTGTAATGGTCGGGGAATCCTTGGGCTCGAGCACACTCTTGAATGGTGAGTATGCGTTTTTGCTAGGAAGGTGTTGTATCATCCGTCTGCTTTTTCCCTCCAATAGATGGGCAAACTCACAGTCGGGTGGAGGACCTCCCCGCCCTTACTGTTTGGCTTGGCGGTGGTCAACGCAGTCGCAAACACATGATTGACGTCGAGGCGCCTATAAAGAGCTGCGAGGAAATGGTGAAGATGCGACGATCGAGATGTTCAGAACAAGAACATACATTGATACTTCGTCTCTGCGTTCTTACGCTTGGCGAGTTCCATTCGCAGCTTTGCCGGCAGACCTGTAGTCCATTCAAGCAACGCATCCCTTCAACAAATAAATTGTTGACTTACTGAACTGGTTTGCTCCAGGAACAAGGGGGACGGCACAGACACTGGAAAATTGATTAATGATCGGCGCACCCTACGGGTATTGCGCATTTACCGTTCTGCGACATTGGCCCTCCATCTTTTTGAGTAATGATATTTCAACAGTTTGTTGGTCCCCCCATCTCGGCCCGTTCGCATCCACTGTTGATAACGGGTCAATGGTTCGGAGCTATATTTTCGTGACTGCGAGTAGCCGACATAGACCGGCTGGGGATTCTCGAGAGGACAAAAGGCTGGTATTTTGAGAACCTCCTTGCGCTCCCGAGTTTCCCTCTTGTCTTCTGAAGTTGCCTTCATGGTGACATGTGGGTTTATCCTACAGAAGACGTCCGTCATTAATAAACACAATGTAACGAGTGTACGAACCAGTCGAACGGGGGCTGTTGTGCAAAAAGACAAGATTGTCAATGCGACAATGACACATCTATCATGGGACACGTACCAAGTCCCCGATAGCGTCACCAATAGTGATAAAATGCAGTGGCGCTGACCGATCATCCACCAAACCACCCTCAGACTTGTTCCGTATGAGGGGGAGCAAATTGGATCCGGTTGGCAACGCTACACGAATCGACTTCGTTGGAGAGCAGTGTGTCGGAAGCGGCCATTCCGGCATTAATACATCATGGCGTGCACCCCAAAAAATGACTCGCTTTCGGCCTTGAGGTGCACCATACTGTGCAGCTTGGAGAACCGCAAATTTACATTGGTATCTGTGCGTTGTGAAATAGTATTCCGATGCACACATGGGTGGTTAACGTACCCGATAGAGGCCAATGCACGCTGAATAAATTTCACAACGGCATACTGTATGCTGTTCTTCCACGAATTGGCCTTTTGGTTGTGGCACAGAATGCCAAAAACGTTTTCGAGGAGAAGATACATTGGTCTGTAAAATTCGACATAGGATAGCATGTTGCACACAAGAGTGCTCCTACATAACATCACATGTGGTCGCTGATAATTGGTAAGAGAAATAACCACATACCGTATGTCAAATTCTTTCTGTCAAACAAATCGTCAGGGAACGCACGTTTCATGCACACCCCTTGCTCACCTTGTTGTGGTTCATAAGGGAAAAACTCTGACATGGGGGACCTAGCAATTTCCCTCTATTCATGCCCAAGCACAGAAAATAGCTTGAATCACGAACCGCCATAAATGAAGTCTACCTCACCCGGCTTTGGCATAGGAGGTAGTTGTTTCTTATCGTCCAGCGAGAACAGCGGTTTTGGATCCTTGTTGTCCTTGGTATCGATAGCATGCTGCAAGCACACGTTAGTGCATTGATTGTAAACGGTCGTTTCCGGGTGGTTGCTCCTGCACGAGAGAATCATGCAAACTGGAAATACGAAGTGTAAAATTTTCGCACTTGTATGTTCGCGCTGCGCTGGGCGAAAATTCAATCGCCCATCGAGTCTCTACAAAACCGGATAAATCGAAGCCGGTCCCAAGACCACCGGCTCCTGGGATCCAGGGTCAATGCAAGGGCAAGACGTGCGTAGAAGCGAAGCCCTACCACTGAACAATTCTAGTCCACGCAAACGGCCATGTCTTTTCAGGAGCAGACTCTGTCGGTCCAAAAGATCTTCTCTCTCTTGCTGACACTTTTTGCAAGAGTGGAATTCACTTTTTGGCCAGTCTTGAAGTCCTTTCAGGGACTTGGTTTCCAGCGAGCAGGCTCGTTGATTGACGTAGTAATGGTCATCATGCTTTACCCACTCGTCGATTGCGTCCGAGTCACGTTCATGAACTACGTAACATTGACCATGCAAATCATCGTCGTGCACGACTTCCAGTTTGTCTGTTTTGAAAAGCTTACGCTATATAGATGATCAGTAAGCATGACTACCATCAAAAGAGATTGGCCCACGTCATCAGAACGTAATAAATGGTGCTTATCTTCCAACCTTGCTATCCTTACCACGTCGTCATACCTGCCGAAGAGTTGGACCGTCACTTCGATTGGAACCTTCATTGCCTTCAACTTTACGATCTGTCCAATTTTGTAAACAGAGTGCGCTTGTTTACGCTTGATGTAGACAAAATCGTGCAGGTGGTACGAAAATTCGTGTTGCTTGAATCCTCCACCAGGGAGAGGGCGAGCATGAGCGACACTCGACTTCATTGCTTGAAAACCACACGAAAGACACTGTTCATGGGTATCACAGTGGGCGAAGGCACGCATTCTTTGTTCTTCGGAAAGCGAGACGAAAGACGCATCCGCACTGTTGTAGAACAAGCTGGTGGTGACAGGAGCATGAAAAGTCGGGTAGAAGGTAATGTAAAATATCATACCCAGTGAAAAAATCGTTCTCTTCCTGTGCATTCCCATCAATTGGTTCGGGGGTATCCAGGTCAAGTGCACGGACGTTGCACTTTTGTGATATCGCATCAATATGGATATTTTCACAGTCTGTCAACATCAGATAGAGAGCCTGAGAATGACCGAGTTCCTGCAGAAGAGTCTTTGAACTGTGGGTGAGCCACTGGCCGTGGAACATTTTTTGACCCTGCTCGTCCTCAAAAAGATAGCATATACGACAGAACCTGGGCTGTGTTGAGTAAAGGAGGTCCAAGTCTAAGTGGACACCGCCTTACCAGCGAGAATTAGCCAATGAGTTGGATGATTGAGCAGGTTCATGGGCATAGTTCTTTGCCCGAGCTTTGTCTTCATCTATGCCGGGCTCGACCATGACTGTATCACCAATCTAAGGGGAGAATTAGGAAAGATAAAAGTGGAAGAGCTGACGGCGCACAGAATAAACAACGCCGTCGACGCAAACAGATTGGTAATAGCCCGGATGGTCTGAGGGACGACCCCATTTGACAGAGTCAGGGTTCGTCAGGTGAACAAGAGAGGGGTGGGTGAAATGCAGTTCCTCCATGTCGATGTCGTTCTGGATTGGAATGTTGGCGAGCTTTACGTTTTGATCAAAAAGTAACTGGGCGACACGTCCAACGATCGCAGTGACGACAGTTTGGTTGCGGTGTTCAAGGACTTGAAGCTCCTGGTCAACTGAGGAGACACGAGACTGGGGGTGGAAACGAGATGACCTGGATGGGCCAACATTGGGAGCGAACTCGTATGTGACTTGATGACCAAGGAGAGTGCGGAACAAAGGGGTACGACGGATGTCAATGTGGTCATTGGTGTGGAGGTCGTCGAGGGTAGCCAATAAATAGGATTTCTACGGGAGAGAAGTCGGAAACGCAAACAGGAGGCGGAAAAGACATACGACATCATCCGACTGAACATCATCTTCTGTGATGCTCCGGCCAAGGATCTTGAGGGAGACCGCGACGTCGTCGTTTGAAAGAGGTGTGACTTCAAGAGAGCGGATGAAGTTATCATAGCTGAGACGGGGAGTAGAGATGGCGGAAGAGACGACGAGGTGGAGGACGCGGTGCTGAAGCCAGAAACTGGTATAGAAGGGCTTGTAAGACGGCGAGGGGACATCGAGGATGTACCAGGCATGCTTTGTGAGGATATAAATGTTGCTGTAGGGGGTTAGACAGAATGTAGACGAGAGGGAGTGAAATGTGCACCTATCCAAACCGCGGTGGCACTGTTTCGGGTCGTGGATGGAGAATCTTATGATGGGAGTCAGCTTGAGGCGTTGCATGCCATCCTCGGCAGCTGAATCGTCTTCTTGGCACTCATTGTCCGCGTCCCCTTGGTCTTCATCCTCGTCCTCGTC
>JBBPLL010000037.1:0-103511 GCA_038089755.1 Leccinellum rugosiceps | reverse complement strand
GTACAGGTCTCATAAAAAAAACAGTGGTGCGTAGGAAATGAACGGTATGTAGGTTATACATACGACGTTCTCTCTAGCGTTAAGAGATAAAAATGGAACGGGCAGAAAAAATCATAGTTACGAGAGAATGGCCGTGTCCTTGATGACCGCTTTCGCCGCCTCGGAGCGAGGGGAAATGGAGTAAGCAAAAGGTTTGGGGTGACTAAATCATGTATCTGTTGAGCGGCGACTGCTATCCCACCAGGATCATTGCACCTACCAGATCATTCCGGACTCGAATTCTGCCTTGACCTCGATCGGATTACCATTCTCGTCCTTGCCCGGACGAATGTCGAAAACGGTGAGGATCGATGCGATCGAGATCCACAAAGTTGCGTCTGCCATGAAACGGCCTGGACAGATGCTGCGTAAAGGGGGTCTGTCAAAAACTTGTCCGTGACGGGAAAAATCAAATTACCGTCGTCCGTAGCCAAACGCCGAGGACGCAGGATCCAGAACTTGGAGGTTCTCACTTCCATCGGGATTCAGGAATCTCTCGGGGATGAAATCCATCGGCCGGAAATAGTTTCGTGCGTCGTGCAAAATGGTCCTATGCTAGTTCTTAGCAGACAAACTTTGCCACGAAACGTGCGCCGAACTGACCAAGTGTTGCCAATGATCGTCGTTCCAGCCGGAATGAAATAGTCGTTATAGATGTCGTCCTTGGTGACCATGTGAGGAAGACCTAAGAAAAGATCGATGAGATGCTGTTGATCATCGTCACCATCGACGGAGAATAATCACCAAGCGGAGCTACGGGGTTCCACCGAAGGACTTCTTTCACGATCGCGTTGATGTATGGCGTAGACTGTCTGTCGTTGTAGTCAGGGAGACGCCCAGATCCGATGACAGAGTCCAGTTCCGCCTGTGCCTTGGCTTGGACGGCGGGGTGAATGACCATGGCCAAGAAAAATGACGACAACGAGGAAACGGTCTAAGAGGAAATCAGTATACTATTTTTTACGCCTCCAGTGGAATCGTCTCCTCACGCTTTCTGCGCCAGCTGGAGACACCTGTAAGTATGCCCATCCTGGACTCTGACGTCAAGATGCAATCTTACCTGCGTATGCAAGCCCAGCACAACCCCTGATTATCTCAACCTGCTCCTCCACGTTCTCGGTGCTCGACAAATCGCTAATGAGGTGGGTGACGAAGCAGGGAGATGCAGTTCCGGCAGTCTTGCAATAGGTCAGCTTTACCTATACGGCTGGCAACAAGCACTAACCAATGCTTTCTGCACGGCGGTGAAGGGAGCGTCTCGCATTTCTAGCACATACTTTTTCCAATTCGCAGCCTTCTTCTGGAATCCCGCCCCGGGCACCCATCCTGGTACATACTTCACTGTCGCATTACGGTCAGCCCGGGAACGATCTCACGAGAGAGAACCGTCACTCACACCAAGGGAATACGTCGACCAGAAACGCTCCCGGAGCCGCAGCCTTCGCCATCCCTTCCAGAGCCTTCTCAGCGATATCGATATACCTGTCCTCCTTTTGTGCAATCTCTATGCCATATATCACATCCATGATTACCGCCGCTGCGTTGCTTCGTGGCTTGTTAACCTTGCGAATCGAAAAAGTAAACGATCCCCTGCTTACTGCCTGAGGTGCTCGATGAGATTCTCCGGAGAGTCCAAGATATTTCTGAGAAGTCTGTACGCGTCCCTCCGTTGAAGGGGCCAGTAAGTCGGGGCCACGGCCGGTCGGAATTGGCGCTCAAACATCTTGCGATGTTTTCTCCACCGCTCCCCTGCATAACCAGACAGACTCAATCACCGACCTGTGCGGGGACGATGGCAAGGAAATACGAACCATATGGCATGTGTCCGAAACTCCAGTCCCAGCCCATCCTAAACGATGGATGAGTTCAAACTATCGCTGCGTCGGTGAAAATAAAATAAAACTTACAAATCATTGATCATCGGCAGCTTGTTTCTATCAGAGTAGTTCGCAAACCTCTTCTCGAACAGTTCGTTCGCGATCTGCGGGGAGTTGACGAAGAGCAAGCGGTGCCCAATGACATTGGCATACACCAAGTCACCTTGAAATGAGTGTCAGTGGGATCGAAGAGCGCGCGTTGACGAGGCAGAAACAAACCATATTTATTGGCCCAGGCGTTATAAGTGACGGCCTCGTTTTTCAAAGGAATATCGAGCAGATTGCCGATCAAAGGAAGAGGTTTTGGACCGGGGGGCAACGGATACCGCGAACGCGACTTGCGAGTGCTCACAATGTAAACTGTCACCACACCCCAGAGCGCAATGAGAGTCGCGAGAGTAGGCGAGATCGACATTGGAGGCTTTTGGATCTCTCATTGCGAGACGATGCAACACTTATAGGCGGAATTCGTGGACGGACGGTGTCAAATGAGACAAGACCGAGCGTGTCTCATCTTTTCCCCTTGTCGTTGGCAGACCAGATAGGCAATCCCAGATCTAGAGCGATCGCTCCACTTGGATTCTTTTGTTCCTTGAATCGAAACGAATGACTTACGCGACGATGATACACTGTTCGACGAATCGGTTAGATTCGCCCCCCGGGGGCGATTTGTCGACTCCGACACTGAAAATTGCGTTGCGACCCGGACTCTGAGTGGAGGGTACGCCAAATGCGAAGTTCATACTAGCAAGTTCCACTTGGCAGCAGTGCAAGGAACGTTGCGTATTGTACTGTTATAGCCGCCGAGACAGTTTACATCGACCGTGACATTGTTCCCGGCGGCGAGAGGCACACGACAGATAAAAGTCTTTGGTGTGACTCGGACCCACTGCACCACTTACGGCGTGGAGGTGCTACAACTGGAGAATACTCAGGCCTTTAAACAAGCTGCGTGCGACTGAGACACGGCGAAAATGTGTTAGACCGTAGGGCTGATGGTGATGCGGTGACCAAGGCGGTGACACTAGATCTGATCCGGTAAACGGAGTCCGGAGCGGCCCGGCAAAAAGTAGTCTAGCCCAAAACTACGTTGTCAACAAACGAACCAACTGGGTCGAGGGGAACTACCAAGTCCTGGTATGCATGCATGACTCTGAAGGAGCTGGAGAATCATGTGTTGATTTACACAAATTGGCAAGACACAGACGAAACGATCATTGAGTCAGGAATCGTACAAAAGTCTCATCCTTATTCAACTCCCTTGGCATAGATAGTCATAGAAAAACACAGAACTCGAACAGATTAGTACACTTCTTACTGCAGTATTTAAACGCGACCACTGGCAAGTCTTCAAACATCATACTAGAGTCCGAAATAAGTAAACCGGGGGCACACAATCTCAGTTACTCCAAATCTCGTACCTGTATGACTTTAGAAATCGGTAGTCCCCCATCTGCACGATGTCATCATCTCAATCACGCGAAAGTAGTTTCATGCGATGCGATCTTACCAAATTCCATAGGTGCATCAGAGAAACTGAGATCTTTCAAACTGAAGATTGCCGCAATAACTTGGGGCGCGATCTGGAACAGTTTCAGCTCAAAAATGTACCAAAACGAGAACGAGAATTGCCATACCTTGGTAAAGACTTCACGAGACATCAAGCTATACGGGGAGAATGGTATGAGCGATCCAAAAACACAACAAGACCAGTTTCACTCTCACCCTCCTTGCGCCCGGATATCTACATCATGATTTCCTGCAATTGGTCCGGGCTGCGGTGGGTGCATGCATTATTAGTATCCGCCCTGTATATAGGTGGGAGATGACGCACTGCTCCATTTTGTCTATGGGCTCCTTGATTGCTTGCAAATACGAAATGAAAAGTGGATGAAGACCCGCTGCTAGCAAGCGCACTCTCGATGAACTCCATCAATTCCGCATTCTTGTCATCCTCTGTGGCACTGATACTCAGTTGGATCAGTTTCTGCAACTCATTCTCGCGGCCAGGAGCAGCGTAATAATCAACCACGGAAGAGATCACAGCGGAAAACAGCAGTGCAGAGGGTACCGTCTCGGCGAAGATGCTGTATGCAATGGTCCGAATAGTGGATTGTTTGGCGCTCGCCAGGACCTTGGCAATGAATCGATCGTTCTGCACGTTGCTTGTGATGACCGATGTAGCCAGTACATCCGAAGCACCCTCTAGGGAGATCTATTGCAACGATGAGTGTTCGATATTCACCGCTCAATATAATGTGGAAACATACAGTTCTACCGAACCGCTTCAACCGATTGTTCAGGTAGTACATGATTCCGTTCGTCGACTTGTTTGCGGCCTGGTATATAGTCCAGTCACGGTTCGGATCGCCGTTGAAGTATATGTATCTGAACATCGTCGGTGGTAGTTCTGCCACCAATGAGCACGTCCTCATACCTAGTCACATCGGCAAACATTTCAGACCACTCGGTTACCGGGTGTCCTCCCCAAACGGTGTCAAACATAGTGATAGGCAAGCCAATCTGACTCGAATGTAAATGGTGGCGTTTGGGCCGCGAGTTATTGCACATACGATGAAGTCCGCCGCCCAATAGATCGGGAGCCGATCAATGACATCTTTGACAATGTCTACGACCTTGGTGTTTTGACTCGCGGATGTCGAGAAGCTCTTTACCAAGATCGTGAACATCTTCCCAAATGATTCACCGGATAGCGTCTCATCCACGATGCATTTCCGCACCTGTCCGTCCTCAGTTCCAATTATGCGCATAGGTGTAACCTGGAACTAACCTCTTGCAATGCTTCTTCTACACCTCCAGTAAGTGTCGAGATACGCCTTCTATACAAATCATCTGGCCTGCGATCACTGTCTGCGAGGTCAAGTGGACTGGGCCTCGAGAAATCGTAGTACGCAAGATAATTCGGTGATCGAGAAGAGATAGAAGAACGTATGAAATCTGGCGTCATGAACGGAAATTGTGCATAGATCGAACCGGCAGGATAGTGGTCCGGCAGGAGATCATACAAGAGCCTGTTGAGCATTCCACCGTATGATCCATCGTCTTTATTGACCAAGCAATGCTGATATCCCCAGGATGTTAGATTGTATGCTAAAGGCTTGGATGTGAGATGGACTGGACCGAGCGGAAACAGTATAAATACTGACGAGTGAGGTCCACTGTTAGAAACCTATCGCCACGAGTCAGGCATACCGCATCGGCAAGGATAGCACGCGAGATCGTAAAACCTGGACACAACCCAGCGCCCGGCATTGGCTCCTTTGTTTCCTCTGCTTGCAAACCGACCTTCAGAAGGCAGTAGCATCAGTATGAATGAGAACCTCCGAGCATAAGCATACGAACATAAAGCTCTAAATTATCTATATGTCCATAAAGCGACTCTGCTACAGACTACAGATATTTTAGTTAAACGAAACCGAGGGAGTCACGAAAGAATTCTTACGTAGACGGTTGGGTCTGGATTCCATTCGCTAAATGACTCGTATGCTAAAAGAGCTCCTCAGCAAATGGGGGCTATCATACTAGTCACCTGAGATGACTCACGTCGTAAACCAAAAAACTTGCGAAACTCATTCAGCTAAGGGCATTATGTAAGCAAATTGGATGATCACGGGAAAATGGCGTCTTACAGTGCAAGCTCCCCATTTCCTTCCCTGCTCGATGGCCAACATCTCTATCACCCTCATTGCAGGAGGACAACCTCTGGCACGAAACGCACCAGCACGTGCCTCGGTTGCGTCTTGCAAAATTCGGGCAAGGTCGTTGTCAGAGAAACTACCATCAGGTCCCCTTTCCAGTCTAGCAACGCACTGGATCAGGAAATTGAAAACAGTAGATAAATCGTAAAACATACCCGCCGAATGTCCAAGTCTTGATATTGCCAGGAGGTATCATCTTTTCCCCAGCCACTGTGATAAATTCATTTATAGTCACCTGTGGGAAAAAAGCATCAAGTTTGCAACACACATGTTACGACGGGGAAGCTTGCCGTTTTCGGGTCTTTGCCCTCAAAGAGTTCTCCGAACATTCCGTTCACCCATTTCTCGTCTTGTTCGCTGATCGAAGCGTGCCAACGATAGAGTAAGTTAAACTCGATTGAAACAGCATTTCCTTCTCCCCGTGGAGACACACTATGGTCGGATTCTCGATATTCCTATCAGTCAACAATGACCATCTATCCATTGCAATTAAACGACCGCGCTTACCTCAAGTGGGTTGAGCCGCCAGGTCAGGCCGTCCCTTACGAGTCCCAAGATGCCACCGACATAATCTGCGAGGATGATCTGCATAAAGAATGCAGTATTGACTAGTCTTGCTCGACGGAAAATTTCGTCATCTTGAGCAAGTCGGGATGTCATCTTGTTGGGTGGAGGTGAGGTGAAGGAGCCGCCTTCGTTGAGCTCGAGGATTTTCTGTGCAATATACTATCAGAGGGTCAGTGAGTGCACATACGTATCATCGATTGAGCAATAAACTCACGTTATGATGGCGACTGAAGAGCACGGCGAATGCGCAAACAGGAGGAGGCATGAAAAGCAGACGGGAATCGGAGAAAGTGTCGTTCCAGATCTTGCCGGTACCATCCTTCCTCCGTATGGCGTCAACTTGTTGCGCGCTATGGCCATAGACAAAGCCCAGGTCAAGATAGCTACTTGCATCGTTGATTGTCCAATCCACCATATTTGTGTTGAAGATGGTGTGAATGATGAGATCTGCAAATGCGAAAAAGAAGCTTGACAAGCCTCCAGGGTGGGGGACAAAGTCGTCGTTAGGCCGACTCATGAGACTATCGAACAGTACGCCCGGGTCTGGAAGAGATGGAAGTGTCGGGATATGAGTAGAGGGCACAGATCGTGCGTAAGGTTGACCGGCCTGTCCAAGAGACGGCAGGAGAACATTGTAGTTGGAGCCATCTGCACTTCGGAATGCATAGGGGACATTGGGTTCCTTTTCGACGGCTGACGGGCTATTGCGGAAGGTGGAAAGAAATCCAGTGGAGGGATGGGGGAGGTCCTTGTAAACTATTGAGAATGTATCAACGCCACTGAGGATGAGACTTGGAATTGACAACCCACGTAAACTAATGGCAAGTTGTTCTGATAATTTGCCGAATTCTGAGTCGTCGGGAAGGCGCGCCATCATGGTTAAAACCCTCTCGAGCTAAACACCGGTATAAGAGTATGAATACACGATAACGTCGAATACTCGCAAGAAACTCTCTGTCATTGATTATGCCACTACCGATATGAACTATGGCATCTGTGAACGCTGGCTGCTCGCCACGGATGAGATCGTATCTTCGCGAAGGTGCAGAGAACTCACCACGTCATCGAGAGTAAGAGGCAGGCCACGTTGAGCGATTTGTTCAAGGTCCTGAAATGTTCTACCAGGGGCATGCTTGGGCGATGTGACATTACTTATAGTAGATTGTACTCCAGCGAGGAGCTTCTGTAGCACAGATTGCAGCGCTGTCCCGACTCCGATAACGCGCTTGGATTGATTCGTTTTCTGCATTGGTGGTGGGTTACAATCGAGTTGTGACACCGATAAGTGGAATCGTAGTTCGAGGTGAATGAGTCAAAATATTCAGGTAGTAACGTAGGCGGAACAGTACTTATACTATTCCACTTAGCGTTGCCGCAGCACCGGCTTTATTCTGTGCCTGAATCTGAATGCTAGGTGAACGGCCTTGTGCAGGAGAGGTGTAAATTTTGGGATAGGAGTCGCCGAGAGGCTATTCAGGCCCGATCCCGCCGTGCGAGACTGCGCTATGTTCCAAGCTGTAGGAGCCAGCGGGGCACTACGGTGCTAAAGCTCGAGCCCGGAAGATAGTAGCGGGAAACGTGCTCCGGAAGTTGCTGTAGAAGAGGAAGGATGTACCATTGGAAACACTGCGACCCTGAGCGCACGTTGGATCATCGGTCGACTCAGGTTTGACGGCGTGGAACGGAACACCCAACAATAGTTGATGCGGGAGTCACCGATATACAAGCTGTGGCCTTTCAGATCCGGTAGTTGTTGACTTGCTCTTTCTGGAGAGCGGGCGCATGGTGCCTTCATAAGAATAGCGCATACCTGTATATGTCCGAGGTGGAAGCGGCAAGACTTTGTGGGCTTAGGTCAGCATAAGTGTGTGCATCCTAGTCCTGAGATCGTGGGAATTTTGGCTCGCCAAGTCGGGTTACATAACCAACTTGGCCTTGCTCATCGTTGTTCACGATGGCACCGGACTTGTTTTCTTTCCTCGATAATGCCCCGCTAAAAGATGAAAGTGACGATGAAGCGCTCGACGAAAGGATACCGATATCTCTTGGTCAAAAGCGAAAATCGACTCCTGACCCAGGCAGGCTGCCACCGACGCCGCACGGGGTCGTCGAAAGACCCGTGAAGCGGTCTCGTGCTGCAAGCCCAGTTCCTGTCGTGGTCGATGAGTTTCAGACCGAAGCAAAGCGTGAGATGGCTGCGAGCGGTGGATTGACTGGTCCTGTCGAAGAGGGTTCCAGATTAGAACTTCGACATCAGGTTCGTCATTTTGCCAGACTTTTACCGTTGGAATCTTATCCTGCACAGGTTCGACATCAAGTCGCCATCCCTCCTGGATATGACTATGTACCCATAGCCAAACATATCCCTCCCTCCAAACCCGCCAGAGAATATAAATTTACACTCGATCCGTTCCAGCAGGTTTCTGTGTACGCTATCCAACGGAATGAGAGTGTTCTGGTATCGGCGCATACCAGTGCCGGTAAGACTGTCGTGGCAGAATATGCCATAGCCCAATGTCTCCAGAACCGCCAACGTGTAATATACACTAGTCCAATAAAAGTGAGCGGGTTCGAACCACGATCGTGCAATCCAAGAGATCAAACCGCTTGCCTTCATACAGGCTCTCAGTAATCAAAAGTACCGCGAGATGCTTGCTGAGTTCGGTGACGTGGGTCTCATGACGGGAGACGTCACGATCAACCCATCTGCAACTTGCTTGGTCATGACGACAGAGGTGAGTTGTCTTATCATCCTTTGGTGCCTATTTCACCAATAAACCAGATTCTGCGCTCCATGCTGTACCGTGGCTCTGAAATCATGCGAGAAGTTGCATGGGTCATATTCGACGAGATTCACTATATGCGAGATAAAGAGCGTGGTGTTGTCTGGGAGGAAACCATCATCTTGCTCCCTCACACCGTCCGATACGTCTTCCTATCAGCCACCATCCCCAACGCCATGCAATTCGCTGAATGGATTTGCAAGTCCCACGAGCAGCCGTGTCACGTTGTGTATACCGACTTTCGACCCACGCCCCTGCAGCATTACCTCTTTCCCGCCGGTGGAGAAGGCATCTACCTGGTGCTCAACGAAAAGGGTGAGTTTAAAGAGGATAACTTCAGCAAGGCGATGGGAACCCTTCAGGAAAGGATGGGCGAAGATCCGGCAGACCCGTCAAGTGGCAAGGGGCGTAAAGGAAGAACCAAAAAGGGCGGTGAAAAGAAAGGTAAATTATGCTCCGGCTCATTTGGGTGATTTCTTATTGTCCCTCAGGCTCGTCTGACATCTCCAAGATCATCAAAATGATCATGCTCAAAAACTTTAACCCCGTCATTGTCTTTGCATTTAGCAAGCGGGAATGCGAAGCACTGGCCTTGACCATGTCCAAATTCGAGTTCACCTCAAACGACGAACAAGAATTGATCTCAAGCATTTTCGACAATGCCATCGGGAATCTTACCCCGGACGATCGCAATCTACCTCAGATATCGAACCTCCTACCCCTTCTAAAGCGTGGGATCGGTATTCATCATGGCGGTCTTCTGCCGATTCTGAAAGAGGTTATCGAGATCCTTTTCCAGGAGGGCCTCATTAAAGTGCTCTTCGCAACAGAAACATTCTCTATCGGTCTGAATATGCCTGCCAAGACTGTCGTGTTCACGGCAGCCCGCAAGTTTGATGGGCGTGAATTCCGGGACCTCTCTTCTGGGGAATATATCCAGATGTCGGGTCGCGCAGGTCGCCGTGGTTTAGATGATCGCGGTGTTGTCATAATGATGTGCGACGAGAAGCTAGAACCTACTTCCGCGAAGACGATGATCAAGGGGGAAGCCGATCGACTTGATTCGGCTTTTCATCTAGGGTATAACATGATCTTGAATCTTCTCAAGGTAGAGGGGATCAGTCCCGAATACATGCTCGAACGGTGTTTCTTCCAGTTTCAGAGTAGCGCTGGCATACCAGTGCTCGAAAAAGGTTTGTCGTCCAAGCGTCGATCACACGTCGTTTATTTTGCTCATGTCCCACGCAGAGTTGAAGGCGGAGGAGCAACGGCGGGATTCAATACATATCCCAGACGAACACCTCGTGGCTGCATACTACGACTATCGCCAACAGCTCGATCAAATGGGGGAGGACTTCCGGGCAGTCATTACGCATCCGACGTACAGTCTACCTTTTCTGCAGGTTGGTCGGCTAGTCCGAGTCAAACACAAAGACGCCGACTTTGGATGGGGCGTAGTCATCAACTTTCAAAAACGCAGCAAGTCAAAGGTCTGTCTGCATTCTCTGTAGTACATACCTATCCGTTAAGTAACTAAATCTTATCTCATAGATAAAGTCAGAGTTCCAGATCGAAGAGGTCCCTGCTCACGAACAATATATCCTTGACGTCCTCTTAAACTGTGCCGAAAGCGTCACCCTTCCCAAAGACAGGAACATCACCACACCTACACCAGGTGGTGTTCTGCCTTGCCCATCGGACCGCAAGGGCACTCCACTCGTCGTCCCGGTTTTGTTGTCGACAATCGAAGCGATAAGTCATATTCGGATATTCCTGCCAAAAGACTTGCGTCAAGATCAAGCTCGAGAAACCGTCTGGAAGAGCGTATTGGAGGTACAACGGAGGTTCCCCGGCGGAATACCGCTTCTCGAGCCAGTCGAGAACATGGGGATCAAGGACGAAAAATTCCTCAACCTGGTCAAGGTAAAGATACCACTGGTGTCCGTCATTCATTGTCGTTGGCTGATCGCCTGTCACATCAGAAAATCGACGTCATGGAGAAAAAGATGTTCGCTAACCCACTTCACAGAGACCCTCGCCTCCCAGATCTGTATACTCGCTATGCCGAAAAACAGTCGGCACAGACCAACATACGGACGTTGAGGAAACGCATCCTGGCAACTCACGATGTTCTGCAACTGGAGGAGCTCAAGTGCCGAAAGCGCGTGCTTCGACGGCTGGGGTTCACCAACTCGTCCGACATTTCCGAAATGAAAGGTCGCGTTGCATGCGAGATCAGCACTGGCGACGAGCTTTTGCTCACCGAGCTGATCTTCAACGGCGTCTTTAACTCACTGCTACCCGAGCAATGTGCGAGCTTGCTGAGCTGTTTCGTGTTCGCAGAAAAGGTGGGTGACCTCATCACCTGTGGTTTAGGTTTATTGATACAGGAGCGCGCGCAGAGCGAACAACAGACGAAGCTCACCGAGGACCTCGCGGCGCCTTTACGCGTGATGCAAGAGTTGGCTCGGCGTATCGCCAAAGTATCTCAGGAATCAAAGCTGCCTCTCGTCGAGGACGAATACGTCCAGTCATTCAAGGTGGAGCTCATGGATGCCGTGGTTCAGTGGTGTCGTGGAGCATCATTTGCGGATATTTGCAAAGTTGGTCCATTCCACTGTTTTCAAGGACTTGTAAACTCATTTCTTTCTAGCTGACAGATCAGTTCGAAGGCAACCTCATTCGCGTGTTCAGACGACTGGGTGAGCTCCTACGACAGATGGCGCAGGCGGCAAAAGTCATAGGAAACTCAGAGCTGCAAGAAAAGTTCCAAAAGGCCTCGGAAATGCTGGAGCGGCCAAACTCGGTCATATTTTGTTCTTCGTTGTATCTTTAGAGTCATCTGTCATCACGCGCGTTACTATAGTTTGCAAGCCATGCCGATCCTGCGTCTTTCAAAGGCCGAACAGGACAAACCCAACCTGTACTCAAATGGCTCGAATCATGCGACGGGACGCGATTTCATGTGAACACGAAAACTGATTGTGTTTTACTCTTCGAATTGGGTTTCGAAACATCTATGATACACACTTTTCTCCGGCTCGATATTGCAAGATACAACCTGACTGGGGGCGAAATTGTTTTACGCATGCTGGGCACGGAAGCGGACAGCCGCAGAAACGGGCTTGATTCCCGGGAGGGGGCCAGCGTGCGGGAGACCGAGAGCATCCGCGATGCGATCCGAAAGCGATTGGTGGACGCAAGCCCAGTAGGAAACTATAAAAGACGGTCAGGCAAAGAGCGATCGCAATACTATACTGAAGTCGAAGAAATACTCACGGACTCTCTTCTTGATCTCAGGGCTCTTCACGCCACTCACGTGACCGACGATGTTGTTAACGAGGTGCTGACGATCGGTGTCGTTCATCACGGTAAGGTAGAGCGCACGCGGTTGCTCAAATTCGACTGTGGGATAGAACTCAATCGTGTAATTTCACGTGGCAACAATGAATGACTCACGTTCAGTGACCTCGCTCAGATCCCAGTAAGCACCACCAATCCATCTCTCGTGCTTGGCCTCGCGTTCAGCATCACGAACAGCGCCATGGACGGCACCCTTGTGACTGAGGTATGACAACGGAGTAATACTGCTCTGGTAATTAGGACGAGCACCCTGGTTGTTGAAAGCCATAGGGCCATCACGCTGGAAGTTGGAGACTGGAACAGTGGCTTGGTTAACAGGAAGCTGAGCGTAGTTGACACCAAGTCGATGACGGTGGGTGTCTGGGTAAGAGAAGAGGCGAGATTGCAAGACAGGGTCACAAGAAGGCTCAAAGTAAGGGATTGTGTGGGACGGAGAGAAAGCGGCCTGGGTTAGATTTCGATCAGATCTGGCTCGCTTTCAAGAAGAGAAGTAAACGACTAACCTGCTCAACCTCAGCGAAGTAGTTTTGAACATTTTCATTCAACACAAACTTGCCAATGGGGCGCAAGGGGTAGTCCTTGTGAGGCCAGACTTTGGTGAGATCCAAGACATTATAACGGAATTTCTCGGCTTGTTCCGGCGTCATCGTTTGCTATAGCACAAGTTGACTAATCAGGCTGCCTCTTCATGGGTATAAGTACGTACGATATAAACGGTCCAAGAGGGGTATTTTCCAGCATCGATGGTCTCGAAGAGGGCCTGGATGCCATAGTCTGGGTTTTCACCGCTGAGCTTACCTGCAGTGGGACCGTCAAGGGTCTAAAACTAAATGAAAAGGGGGCTTCGAAATCGGTTGGGGGAAACGCCAACCTTGAAACCACCGTCAGAAATGATGTGAATCTGGGTGTAAACCCAGCTTCCATCGTCCTTGACGAACTTGTAGGTGTGGCCGGAGTAGCCGTGCATTTGATGGAAGCCGTCAGGGGTGCCGCGATCGGAAAAGAGGATAGTGATCTGGTGAGCAGACTCAGGGTTTTGAGTGAGATAGTCCTGTAGTGGATCTTATTAAAAAGTACACGGGTGTATGAGGAGACGAGGACGCATACCCAGAACATGTCAGCATCTTTGAGGTGAGTTTGGGGGTCACGTTTCTGAGTGTGGATAAAGTGAGGGAACTTGGCGGGGTCTCTGATGAAGAAGACGGGGGTGTTGTTGAAGACCCAGTCGAGGTTGCCCTCCTCAGATCTGATCTTGAGGGCAAAGCCACGGGGGTCACGGGCAGTGTCCGCAGACCCGAGTTCACCACCGACTGTGGAGAATCGGGCAGTGGTACGGTGTTTCTTGCCGACCTCCGTGAAGAGCTTGGAAGAGGTGATGTCGCTGAGGCTGTGGGTCAGTTCAAAGTAGCCATGTGCGCCAGCACCTTTGGCGTGGACCTAGAATGAGCTTGGTGAGCGATCAAGGAGATCGATCTGTACAATAAACGTACAACACGCTCAGGGATACGCTCACGATCAAAGTGGGAAAGGAGATCGATGTGGTGGAAATCTGAAGTTCACGCGATGAGCTAGATCAAATAGTCGCATTGCAGATCGGTACATACCCTGGAGAAGGAGAGGACCAGTAGTGCCAATGCGGTGGGCAGCGTACGGCTCTGAGACGGGGGCGCCGTTCGAGGTAGTGTAGACAGCACCGTCCTTGGTGTTGAAAACTTGTGCAGAAGGCATTTTGAGAGCAGATGAGGATTGAGAAGAAAGAAAGCTGGATGAAAGGGGAGATATAAGAGGGGCGGCGCAATCTGCATTTCAAGTCCGCTGAGAACTTCCGAATCGTAAGCAAGTCAGGTGGACGGGAAAAGGATTTGGAATGGGGGCACTGTTTAGAACTCAGAATGTCTTACATGGGAGGTGGTATCTGATAGGGCCACGGCCATGTCTTGTCACTTTGATACCTCCGGTTGCATCCGGTTGGACCCCCGCCCCCTGAGAATGATCCCCGAGAACTCAGAGCCAATCGGATTGCGAGGAGTAAGCACCAATTGTTCGGATGTTTCGCCGGTCGTGACCCAGAGTCTAGCCGAGCTTGATGGGCGAGGCATTGCGTGATTTTTTACTTGATGACCAAACTTGCCACGAGGGGATGCGTTGCAGCGAGGCGGAGTTATTCTAGGTTATCTTCCGTTTGTGCTTCTCCGAGACTCGATAATGGATTTCCACGGCCCACGTTGTGGGGATTTCGTTTGATGGCCAGATTCGTTCCCGCGAAAGCATTGTCCAACCCTCCAGAGAGAATGTCCCTTCATGGGACTGCTTGGGTTGTGCATCCTTGCTGATTGACAATGGAGAAAAGCAAACAAGCTTGCATCCAAACTTGAAATTCGGCAGCGCGTTCTACACACAAAAGCGATGGTGCTCAGTGCTAATTTCAGCAACAAAAGAAACAGGCAGGACCAGCCCTCCCGCCAAATATCCCCGAAAAACGGTTACGAAATAGAAGTCGGAGATGCTGCCAGGATGGGTGATACGCATGGTGATGGAGAACCCGGCGTGATCCCGGATGCCCCTTTATTTGAACCGCCTTTCACAATCTTCACTCCAGGTATACTTCGCTGCTTACTTGAATGCTGAACCTTCAACATGTCCGAGGACTCCGCAGCATGGACGGGGGGTAATCCTCCCAGCGACCACCCACCATCATTCATCGTCCGCTCGGTCTTGCTAACGATGGACCGACTTGATGCTCTTCGAGACTGCGTACCATCTAGTCCGCCCCATTGCGGTGCTGCCGGTCGACTAGGCAACGCTGGCCTGTCTGCAAAAGGTGAAGAAGTCGCCATCTGGCGGAGTTTGGCCTCCATTATAGCAATTTTGCTCGACGTCTTGCTAGAAATGAGTCGTAAGCGGAGCCAGGGCCAAAATAGACTTGACCGTGCACTCACGCTTCGGGTCTTGCGATCCCACCACTCTTTGCTAGACTTAGCGCGGTGGGTAAGGCATCTGCCCTCTTGTTTCTGCCAGCGTATGACGTGGATCCCATGTCATGGCTTGGTGCTTGTTGTGCATGCGTCACGACCAGCTTGCGACCGCGCAAGAGCTTCCCGTGCGCAGTCTGTAGAGCCTTTGCTGCATCCTAATATACCCAACAAATCCGGTCAGCCCATGTCTCCCGGGATGGAAACCTTCGGTTATGCAACCCAGCCATTGACCCCATCCAACCCACGTTCGTGATAACGGAGGATACCAACGTCAAAAAAATACCAGCATAACCGAAGGGGCGAAACCACTCACCACCTCATTCATGTACTCAACGAAAGCATACCCTCTCGGCTTCCCCTTGTTGACGCCGGACTTGTGAAACAGGAAATCCAGCTTTGCGATCTTGCCAAACTTTGCGAAAACCTGGAGCAACGTATATCTTTGGAACACTCAGATCGTTGCTTCGATCGATAATCGATGACTTTCGGCTCACTCATCCACGGTCTGGCTGAGATTACCCACATAGAGTCGTTCCCTCAGGAGCCGAGGGCCACGAGACGATGACGGAGCTGATGACGATGGAATTGATGGGTTACTGATCTCTTTCTCTGGTATCCACAGATGTGTCCCACTGTCATGTGCGCTGTCATTTGAGGGAAGGTAATGCGAAGTAGCCATTCGGACGCGAGAGTCACGGTGGGAGAGGCGGACAAGTGTTCAGACGCTTACGTCATCAAACATAGTGTGGCAAACATGAAGTCACGACATACTCTACTACGGCCCGGTATGTACAAGTTGGTCGACCAATGCTACGTCAACGGTACCTACTACGCGTTTCAGACTTCTGTACCCGCTTCCTCAAGGGTATTTTCCTCTGCCCCATCCGTTGCACAGACACCACCTCGGCGCTCAAACTACCCTCAGGGACGCCTTCAGGATTGAAACTGTCTTCCGCAGGATGGAAAGTTCTGACGTGCCGCATAAGGGCATCTCTCCGTCCCAGCGTTTTGTCGCAAAATTGACACGGCCACACTTTACGGGTTTCGGGATGACTAGAGGAATTCTCCATATGCCGGATGTAGTCCGACGTCCGGCTAAAATCCAGACCGCATAATTCACAATTCGTGTGCCCGTCCGATTCTTGGCTTGTCTTGGGATCAGATCCCTCGTCCGACGAGCGATCGAGGACCGATGCGGCTCTGTGCCTAGACGATTGCGAGGGCGACATGACTCTTGAACGCTTGAGGCGCTCAAACTCGGGACTCCATTCTTCCTCGTCCACGTTCTTAGCCTTTGAGCGTCTACGCATCTTCATGGGAGGATCGTCGCCGTCAAGAGGTTCCGCACCGCGTTTCCCCCGCAAACTTCCAGATTTCGCTCGGAAGGTAGATGAAACTGGCTCTGTCTCCCCGACCCTATGGCTGTCTGAAAGTGGTACGGACAAATGCGCTGGCGATTGCATAGAGAAATTGATAAGAGGGGAAAGGTCCCGGGATGCAGTTGGAGGTGACATCAACTGAGGGGGTGCAGAGTGTCCGGGTTGTGGTTCTTCTAGAGAGCAATGAGCCCCTAACGGAATCTGAGGTATGTATGGTGAGGAGGGAGAAGGTGACAGAGACATGCAATGACTTGTGTCACACAGTTCAGCCTCAGTCTGCGGGCACGTCGGTAGAAGCGAATTTATAAATATAGTTGGGTTGGAGAACGGGATTGGTGTTGCTGGCACAAAACTTTCGTATCGGACGGGTATTGGCAAGGGGGTATCGGAAATGTTTTGCGGGGTGCATGCGATATCTTCTGGCCGGAGATCATATGTGTGTGATGAAATATCCTCGAGGCTGTTCCCCGACTGGTCGAGGAAATAGATGGCTGAACACGGCTCCTCCGCCTCCACAATATCCCACGGGGCATCTGCAGGTGTATGGCTGAACGATGGATCCGTCACGGGGGTTCTCAGCCAAGGTGTAGATGATGCAATGCTGGCGGGGGATGAATCTGGAGACAGCGGTGGGGGGAACAAGCCCGACACGGTTATCTGATCGATGGCATCAACGCCTTCAGATACATTGCGGTAGTGAGGGCCGAGTAGAAGGCCACTCAGGCCGCTGGGTTCATTATACCCATGTTCGATACGAACATGTGGGTCATCGAGGCTTGCGTTGAAGCCGTTGTGAGAGCTTGACCATCATGTGTGAATCAAGTGACTTACAAATTCTTCAAGCCACCGATGTCTTCGAGTTCGTCTACAGTAGCATCCGGAACGTCGATCCATTGGGACAAAGTCACTTTGTCCACTGGCAGCATTATGGCAATCAAAGGGGATGAAGGGCTGTGTGGTTGATGGAGACCAGAACCTGAGGGGGGGACCTCGGTAGACGCGCGCCGTCAGGGTGTTCTTATCATAAACAAGAACGAACTAATTGATCATGTTGTTAATTGAGGGTCCACCCTATAAAAACGTGTTATACACGCGTTGACAAGGCTGTTGCCGTGCTGCCTATGCATTTGGCTCGAATTGTTCAAGGGTTACCGCCTTCTTTTGACGCCGCAGACTCGAAAGTTCTCTAGGGGAAAGCGCGGATCGATCGTTTTCCATACTGGCCTTGACAGCGGACTTTGACGTGTCCGCTAGTATAGGGCTGCCGTACAGTCCGCCGGGAACTGGATCCCAAAATGCTGTAAACCGGCGCTAAAATCCAAGGGACCAACCATTGGATGTGCACCAGAGCTCAAATATTCACTCGCCTGTGCTCGCTAAACTCACCTCTGGCGCCAAACATGGCTCGTTTCACGAGTGGTGCGAAGCGCTGGCTCGGCTCATGATCAATTGCTGTAATGGTGACGGAAAATCCAGAACAGCGGTATGACTCCTGGGCCATTATCTAAGATCATCTTGATGAAGCTGATACGGTTATCTTCATTTAATATTGAATGCATACTGAAGCGGGTGTCAGGTTAGTGCAAACTTGGGAGAAGCCTGTCGCCTGGACGGCATGCGATTGGGTCACAGGCCATGTACCCACATGTTAGACTTACGGCCTCCAAGATCCATCCGGCGGACGTTCAGTGCTTCCGACGGCGTACGATTGCGTCTTCGCTCGCTTGCCATCCCAGAAGAGGTTGGTATGTAATGAAAGTCTCACCGGTTCGAACGGATCGTGAGTAGGCATCGACGATGGAAGCACAACAAGGACCTACTTACAAAGTTGCCATGACTCGGGTGCCACTGGTGACCAGTGACATATGATACGCGGCACTCTCACGTTCAAAGTTTGTACCTAACGTCTTCCATCTCTTCCTCGGCGAGCGTAGACTGCATGAGATGACCTGATTTCGCTCCTGGCCGCAGTCAGCCTCCGGTGCCATTGCCTCGCATTCTTGCCAAAAGAGTTCTTAGAATGTTCGTACGGACAGGCTGGGACAGCATGATATCGGGGTTCTTTCGACGAGACAAGGCTGGCACCATGTTCTTCCTGAGTTGCCACCGCAGTACCCGGTCCATCGGAGCAACTAGTATGCAAACCAAGTACTGGAACGACCTGGAGGGAGAAAGCTTGGCAGACGTGACGGAAGCAAACATTCCTTGAGGCACTGTCAGCTCGTCGGAGCGGCCCTCAGGCTTCAGTCGCCATGAGTACAAATTGTGTTGCTATCAGTTCTAGCGAATTCCTTGGCCTTACTTGCACGCGACGCGATTTGTCGGATTCATCGAACTACTCCTTCTTACTGTGAAAGAACACGATGGAGAGGTGCAGAGGGCCAATGGGGGACGCTGTGGCCACAATGGTGAACTATAATAATTGCTGTATGTATATCGCGTTCTATTTTAAGTACGGTGTTCATTTCATCATGGAGAGGGCTGTTCCGAGTCGCGTCAAGCGCAATCTCGGTGATTTCGGACATATCTAGTCGACCATTGTACCGAATCGAACGTACTTTTGGTTCAGATCGTCATGGTCATTATTCACACGATTCAACAACCGGGGTGCAGAGGATTTCTAAGAGAGGCTATGGCTCTAGTACATTCCCTAAGGCGAAGGATGAATGATATCTGAGTACGGATTGCTTAGGCGCAGTAGCTCAGCGGGTGGTCGGGCTTCAAGTTATTGAAATGCCTTCCTCCAGGGCTAACGACTATATCACGTTCGACTCGGAATCTGGTGACTCAAACCCCCGAGCCGGATCGGTGCACTTTGGATGCCTTGCGTACAATTCATCCCAGTGCGACAGCGCGATCGTCGGTATGGACCGGTACTTGTGCTAGTGAGTGGACGATTATTTCTTGAATTTAATGGACAATACGCGCTTGTTGACCGCTTAGCCACTCCTTGTTCTACTACGGTCAGAGTTCTGGAGCGTCGGAATAGCTTTCGTCCGAGGCGCCTATACTTCGTTCGATTTCGAAAATTCAGGAGTCGGATCTGCAGAGCTAGTTTGATTATCGTGGATGTAGTACAAAGTCGACACAGGGGCCTGGATACTACTCGTAGAGTAAATTATCACGACGCGGGTTGACTCACCTAGACAAATTTGCGTCGGAAGACAGCAATGTGTCCTAAAATTCGTACGTATACTCACTGAGGAACGATTTGAGATGTAATTCACATAACATATCACGTTGTTGGCGTTCTACATAGCAAGTTTTGCGAATCCAACTCGTGGTGGCTCGCTGCCAAAATCGAACACGGTATAGAACAGCTGGAGGAAGATGGTTCCAACCGTCCAGGGATCTAGTCAGGTTCAGCGGTCAGGATGGCGGGGATTTGAAAATGGAAGAGGAAATGTTGAACAGGAGAATCTCACCACCATCCTCATCCGAGTCGTCAGTCATAATTCCGCTGAAACAATCTAGCGAGCCAGACGTAACGCGTGTCTGCTTGAGGACGTTGGCAGGGATTAAGTACGGTTTTCCACCAATGATAAAAGTCACCGAGGGAAATGAACTACAGGGGACTACAGGGAGTCAATCAAAGGTACCAAATTCGATCGAAACTCACAGGTGTAGTAACCATTCTTGTAGGCATTACCACCATACGCCTGGTGCAGGGCCAAGACTCGCGATGGATCACCAAAAATAAAGTGGGCACCAGTGTCGATGATGGCGGGTACATTTGTCAAGACTATCCTGCCATTAATTCTAATGTTATCTATATTCAGCTTCCAGAAAACCTGAAAGGATGATCTAAGTATGCACCCATCACCACTTGGCGGTTACACCCACCGAATTTATTATAGGAACAGAGTTGAGGCTGCTATCAATGTAAAGCGCTTCGTTTACTCCACCGACGTACAACTCGCCTCCAGAAGCGGAGAGCTTGAGTGAAAACACCGGTTTGGGCAGCTTTCCTTCACTGAAGAGCGTGTGCAACAGGGGACTCCGAGCATGAAATTCTGAGAGAGACGGGGAACCCAATCCCAATATACCATCGGGAGGAAACTTAGATATTGCTATATTCGAAGAGTATGTTGTTGCGGCGCCGATGGTCTGAATGTCTGCCTACTCATCGGTCAGAAATGATCACGTTCATAATTAGGAGAAACATACGGTGAAACCAGCAATGGTTACATTGTCCGTGTATTGTGTACCTGTGGCAGTCGCATCATCATCAAATTCTAGCTCAAAATATCGATCCAGGGTCTTGGCGGTTCTGGACGAAGCGGGATCCCAGAGGTTAGTGTGGCTTCTGCAGTTCTTATCACCGGTTAACGCTGGAACAAAGAGGTCGCTGGGTCAAATGAGACAAGAGAGTGGATGGCACTAACGGAAAATACTTGCCTGGAACCGGTATCGAACTGGACTAAAGAGGCGACCAGAGTGAATGGGTGTCACGAATGCACGGAAAAACCTACCAGTAAAGGATTTGGCGGGAGTGCCGATCGAAATGATACCAAACCAAATCTCATGATTGTAGTTTGTCAAATCAGCGCCAGATCCACCGCCTCGTTTCAGAGCAGAAGGATGCGGCCTTCCCGAGTTCCTTTCAAAACCATTCATGCCACGAATGATCTTGTGAAAAACGTGTGAACAAAAACGATGACTGAGGACACCGACAGGACGATATACACGCTACTATGTGATGCAACATGAGATTCGAGCACATCAATATTAACGGTTTTCTTGGCGTTTAGTGACGAAGAGCGTTTGATGAGTGGTACTATGGCTGTGCCTTTACTTGCCCCCTTAGGATCAGGTGTTGGAGCGGCCAAAACAACCACTGTGATCAGGATGGTTGTGATCACCTTGAAGAGCATTTCGGAGTAGCAAATGTGGAGAAGCAGAAATATCAACGAGCGCTTGACTTAAATGTTGGGATGTATCACCTCTAGGATGTAACCGGATAACAAGGATCAAACTGATGAATTTTCAATTACGATCAGGTCATCATCATGCATCAATACTTGAGGAATTTCAAGTTGATGATGATAACTGCGCCTTGGATTTGGGACGCACCAATAGATTTATGAACCGACTAGAGCATTTTTGATGGTGCTCAAGAGACCCATCATTTATATGATTCAACCACGGACGTGCACATGATTTCTAAGAAGAGGGCTACCTCGAGGCGGAGGATGTACCTTGCCGAGTCCGAGTTGCTTAGTGGCGTGGCATTTAGCGCTCCGAGTACGTAATGTTGAACGGCGCAGGGTTCTTTCCAAAACGGTCGGATCACAGTCTGTTCAACACACCAGACAACGCTTTCTTCAAACTCTCTGATACCAAGGCCAAGCCTTGTCGGCGATCGTGTCGGCGCGCGACCGTTTCTGCTGTGGATATACCCTGCCGTTCCATCACTCACAGCCCCGCCACACGTCAATCAATATTGGGGCGATCGGTCGCTTTCGCTTACGCTCGTGACCTCCGAAGACACGCGTCGCAACAATCTCAAACATGGCTGGACTATGGAACTCTCAGAGTGCAGAGGCCGCCCGCGTCGCCGCCCTCCAAGCCGAGTTCAATGAGAAGAAATGGGTCTGGGTGCCAGACGAGAAGGAAGGGTATCTTGCTGGATGGGTTCACCAGGAAGATCAGGAGACTGCCGAGATCGTCATGTCCTCGGGTGGAGAGGTAGATGTCGCCATGTTCACCGTACTATCTCTACTGAAGTTCCTTTCAGATACGCCGAGTTCCGCTCTATGCCCTCTCGAAAATGAATCCCCCAAAGTTTGATCGTGTGGATGACATTGCAGACCTCACGTTTCTCAACGAGGCCAGTGTCGTTCATAATCTCCGTCTAAGGTATGGATCTGGAGCAATCTACGTGAGTCCGCTCCCCAATTTACTCGCATGTGGTTGGAGGCGGACACTGCCATTCCTCCGTATTCGTGGCTCATTCATCTTACCGATCATGGACTGACACTTGCACTGCAGACATATTCAGGGTTATTCTTAGTCGCCATCAATCCTTACCAGAATCTACCGCTCTATACCGATGCCATCATTCAGCAATACCGAAACAAGCGGCGAGATGAAAACCCACCACATATTTTTGCAGTCACTGAACGTGCTTGGATAAATATGCAAGAGGAACGCGAGAACCAAAGTATTCTCATCACGTTCGTTGAATCCGTGTTACCGAACCTGACGTCTTGGCTGATGAATCGTTTCCCCAGCGGCGAATCAGGAGCCGGTAAGACGGAAAGCACCAAAAAAGTCATCCAATACCTTTCCGCGATAGCAACCGATACTCACCTTCCCAACTCATCGCATACACATTCACCGTCCATGTCTTCCTCGTACTCAGCAATACCTTCAATCGGGCTGCCACGAGGCAGGAAGAGTTTTTCAATAGCCGGATCCGGGAGTACCACGACTGCTAGAGAACGTCTCGGCCTGTTAGAGCGACAAATCATTCAAGCGAACCCCATTCTCGAAGCCTTCGGGAATGCACAAACCCAACGGAATAATAATTCGAGTCGCTTTGGTAAATTCATCCAAATCAGTTTTGCCCCTGATGGAAGTATCTCTGGGGCCAACGTTGACTGGTATCTGCTCGAGAAGAGTCGTGTAGTCGTGCGCAGTCCTGCAGAGCGCAATTTTCATGTGTTCTACCAGTTGATGTCCACAAGTGGTTCTCTGAAGGGTAGGCAGGTTAATCCCCGCGTACTGTCCCTTTATGTTTACTCGTTTCTAGAGTCTCTTTTGCTAGATGAGAACATCGAGGATTACGAATTCTTGAATAGCAGCAGGAGGGAGATCGATGGTGTTAATGATCGAGATGACTGGGATACCCTTGGAGTAAGCTGGCTTGTGGTTCGCGCGCAGGAGTTGGCTTGTTGACCATACTCTCAGAATGCTTTTGAAGTTGTTGGTTTCTCTCAAGCTGAACAATATGATCTATTCCGGATCGTAGCAGCCGTTCTCCACATCGGCAACATTGTAATCACCTCTACTCGTGCTGACGACGCCGTTATGGTGGACTCCTCTCACGCGGAGCGGGTTTGTCATCTCCTAGGACTTCCGTTGGCGGAGTTCACGAAAGCTGTCCTGCGCCCGAGGGTGCTTGCTGGAAGGGAATGGGTCGTACAAGCGCGGACCGGTCAGCAGGCTTTGGATGAGCTCGCTGCTCTTGCAAAGACATTATACGAGAAATCATTCGGGGCACTGGTCGACCGCATTAACCGTGCCCTAGATCGGCCAACGCCCAAATCGACGTTTATCGGCGTGCTGGATATCGCAGGATTCGAGATCTTCGAGGTTAACACGTACGAGCAACTGCTCATCAACTACACTAACGAGAAACTACAACAATTTTTTAACCATCATATGTTTGTCTTGGAGCAAGAAGAATATTCTCGGGAGGGCATCGAATGGGATTACGTGAACTTCAAACTTGACTTGCAGCCGACAATCGACCTCATAGAAGGAGGTGGCAACACGATTGGTATCCTCAGCTGTTTGGACGAGGAATGCATTATGCCCAAGGCAACGGATCTTACTTTCACGGAAAAAATGCATTCTTTATGGAGTGGAGATCTGGCTCCCGGAGAACAGCCGCACCCTGGTCGAACAAAGTATAATATCCCCAAGTTTGAGCAAGGTTTCACTATCACCCACTACGCCGGCAGAGTCGAGTACCGTACCTATGGCTGGCTGGAGAAGAACAAGGATCCGCTGAACGACAACCTCACCCGAGTTCTCGCCGCATCCACACAACCCTACATCGCGACTCTATTCCAAGACTTTGCAGCTGAGCTACCCTCCCCGAGCGCTGGGTTCTCTTTTGGGAAGAGGCGTGGCGTCAAGAAGGGTGCTTTCCGTACCGTGGGCCAAAGGCACAAAGAACAGCTATCGTTGCTAATGACACAACTGCATGCTACTCAGCCACACTTCGTTCGATGCATAGTTCCTAACATCAACAAGAAGCCTGGACGGGTCGATGTCCCACTAGTCCTGGACCAGTTGCGCTGCAATGGTGTACTGGAAGGTATTCGCATTGCTAGATTAGGTTACCCCAATCGACTTCCCTTTGTCGAATTCCGGCAACGCTATGAGATCATGACTCCTGGAATAATTCCACGTGGCTACATGGATGGCCGGAAAGCCTGTCTCCGCATGGTAGAAGCTCTGGAGCTTGACAAGGAACTTTATCGAGTCGGCACATCGAAGATTTTCTTTAAAGCAGGCGTCCTCGCCGAGCTAGAGGAACGCAGAGATACATTATTATATGACGTTTTCTCGAGGTTGCAGGCTGCCGCACGGAAATTCTCTGCGCGACGACAGATGAAGAAGATTCTTAACCGCGCCATCGCTATCCGGACTATCCAGCGTAATGCTCGAATCTATGGTGAGCTCAGGGACTGGCCATGGTGGCAACTTTACACGAAGGTTTGAATCATGCCCTCTGTCAAGTTTTCTTTTCTAAGGACGAGGCAACTATAGATTCGGCCCTTGCTAGCTGCTACACGTAACGATGAAGAACTACGACGGAAAGAGGTGGAGTTGCAACTCGCCAAGGAACGTGCAGAGAGGGATCAGCGCGAAAAAGAGAGCCTGGAGAACATGAAAATGGCGCTAGAAGCAGAGAAACAGAAGATCGTCAAGGAACTCGAGGCGGAGCGGGCGCTTACCGTTGACAAGGACACTTTGCTCGAACGGAGTAAGCAGCGGGAGATCGAGCTGGGAGAGGAAGTTGTTGCTCTACAAGCTGATCTTGATGTGCTCGACTCGCAACTGGACCGTGCACTCCTCCGACAGAAGGAGAGCGACGAAAAACACGAAAACCTTCGTCGAGCCTTTGATCAAGCTGCCGAACACCTTGTGCGGTTGGAGAGCGAGCAGAACGGGTGGAAGAAAAGGGAGGCCGAGTTCGCAGACCTGCTGTCCAGGATGGAGACCAACATGGGACAACTCCAAGTGGAGCGGGACGAGCTACAGAAGTTGAATGAAGATTTTTCGACCCTGGTATCCCAGCGCGAGGAGGATTTTACCCGTCTGAAAGAACGTTCCGAGGCATCCACGAATGACCTGCAATCTAAGTTGGCTGCAGAATTGCGCACGACGTGAGTTCGAGATGCATGCAATGTTGACGAAGTTGGGCTCACCGATCTGTCAGAGAACTTCTGAACGCCAAAGTTGACCAACTCGAGAAGGGATCGCAACAAGCCAAAGACCAGCTTGCCGAGCTGACGCGCACTGCCAATGATTACTCTACGATGTTGCAGAAAAAGGAGGACGACATCATTCGTCTCGCGTCCGAAGCGGCCGCATCGAAACGAGAGCGTACCGGGTTACAAAAGGACGTCGTCGAGATCCGTGCTTTGACCGAAAAGCAAAAGGCTGAGTTGGATGCCTATAAGGTGGACGCAAATCGAACGATGGTTGCTAAAGCCAAATTGCAGGGAGAGCTCGACGAGCTCCGCGCAATGATGGAAACGAAGACCACTGAGGAGACGCGTCGACGTGAGGTAGAGAAGAGCAAGGACGAGGAGCTCGCTGATCTGCGTCACCAAGTCGCAGACCTTCAGGGTCAGCTTAACGTGTTTCGAAAGACTGCTCTCGACAATGAAAGCACACTCAAACTGGAGGTCGAAAGGGTCACTCGTCAGTACGCGCAACTCGAAAGTTCACATATGTCTCTGCTTGAGCGCGAGAGGGCTGCCAATGACCAGTTCACCAAGGCTGAAGCTGCGGCAGTAGCGATGGAGAAGTCCAAGAGGACACTGGACTCGGATCTTCAGGCACTCCGCGCCAAGCAAATTGACTGGGATTCCCAACTCGCGGGGGCCGCGAAAACCAAGGAGGTAGCGTATTTCGTCTTCTACTAAACATCTTCACGTTTCTGATCGAAATCACTCTAGTCGTTGGAACGACAACTCGGTTCATCCCAGGGCAAGTATCACGAACTTGAGGATACTGTTCTACAGTTAGAGAGAGGAGCTCATGCGCTGGAGCGCCAATTGGAACAAGGTCGTAAGCAGCTGGAGGCCGAATCGGCCAAGTATAAACAACTCCACCAGGTCGCGACTAGTCAAAAGAGGGAGCTCACTCTGGACCAAGACCGCCTCTCGAAGATGGACGCAGCCCTCAACAAAGCTCTCACGGACTTGAAGAACAAGGAATGGGATATCAAGCAGCTGGAATCTCGACAGGACAAGAAGATCGTCGAACATGTACACGTTCTCGAGAAGGCGAAGAGAGTCACAGATCAGCAACTTAAAGACGCGCAGGAGGAGTTACAGAAGAACGCTGTCTACATTCGATCTCTAGAGAAGGCAAAGTTGGCGTTGACTCGCGAGGCCGAGGACTTTGTGCGTGAGAATAAGATGGAACAGGTCGAACTCCGTGCCATTGAAAAGACGGCTCGAGCAAACGAGACAAGGGCGCTGAAGGCTTTGCAATCTCTGGAATCCGAGCGTAAGGCCAGAGAACTAGCTGACTCCGGCAATCGACGTCTTCAAGCCGATCTAAACGGTATCAGGGGCGAGTTGGAAGTCGCGCGCGATCAACTGTCGGTAGCTCAACGGTCCAAGGATGCTCTAGAAAGCGAACTCGCCAAGCTGGTGGAAGACACCGAAGCTAGCCCACCGGATGCCTCACTGCAACGTGAATATTCGTTGAAGATTGCACAGCTGGAGGAGAAACTTCAAGATGCTGAAAGCGCACAAGGTATGGTCTCGAAGATCAAGGCTCAGGTGGAGCGGCAACATAAGGAGTTGCTCGACCTGATCATGAAGGACACGCCGATGGACAATGCGTTCCGCTCTCGCCTCATTCGCGAACTTAAAGACGCTGAAGAGGACCTGGCGCGGCAGTTCTCCGCCGTTATTCGAACCCCGAATTCAACAAATGCCCGTCCTGCTCTTAAAGACGAGTCAACTCGTCTCGAAGAGTCTCGCAAAGCTCTAGTATGTCCTTCGGAACTGTGTTTTAATATGGTCCGATGACGACATGAACTCAACAGCTAGCTCAGCAGCGGAATTTGCAGCTCGAATTGGACGAGGTCCGAAGACGGGCTCGAGAAGAGCTAACCAGTGTCCACGACAAGCTGGATGCTGAGATTGCTTCCAAGAATGATATGATTAGTATGCTTGTTCGCCCCCTTCGATAGCTTGGCGCTAAATTCGAGCAGATGCGCACAGGCAGCTTCAGACTGAATTCCAAGAGCTGCAAATAGCATCGGCCGCGGCGATTGCCATGCAATCAGGTGGGTGACGTTGCAGATCTCAGTATGGACCTGGACTTGACCAAATGTGAAGAGTTACAACAAGCGGTCGAGTCGTACAAGCAGAAGATGGTGATGAACAACGCAAAGCTTCAAGATGCCGAGGTCGCGCAAGCCAAGGCAGAACAGGCGGAAGTATTCGGTAAGCAGAGTAACCCCTTTTACTGCATGTGCTGATGGTACTTAGCCCGCCGTGCGTTCACGGATTTGGAGAAGACGCATCTCGATCTAGCTGCGGAAAAGAAGGAGATAGAAGAGAGGTTACAGTCCACAGAGAACAAATTCCGGGAATTAGAGCAGCAAATCGAGGAAGAAGATCGACAGTCCTCCGAACTTGGTATTCATAGGCGTCGTCTTGCCCAACAACTTCAAGACGAACGTCTCCAGCATCAGAAGGACCTTGCCGAGCGTGACTTCACCAGTGATCAGACCCGGAAGAAGTATCAAGGTAATCACTCTTTTCCGACAATGTGACATGATACTGATCTCTTCCTAGCCGAACTTGCACAACTCAGTGAAGGTGTGCTTTGTCCGTTGCTGTTTGATCAGTTTCTCATGATACTCTAGAGCTTCAATCTCAACGTGATACCATGACCCGGCTCCGTGAGGATAACCGCAAGATCCATTCGGACTACGATGAACTGCAGCTACGCTTTGACGAAGAAGTTTACAATGGTGGAGCATGGAAGAGAGAAAAGGAACGCCTGGAGACAAAGATCGCAGACTTGACTAAGGCATATGAAACCTCTTCTGCGGTGCAGTCCGATCAACAATCACAGATTGTTTCTCTTCATTCTCAAGTCCGCGAACTGAGGGGCGTTCTGAACGATGCAGAAGCCGACCGTGCAATGCTACAAAAAGCGAGGCGTTCATTGCAAGCAGAGCTAGAAGGCATCAAGCTTGACCATATTGACGCTACCAAAGTAACATCCGATCGGGAGTTACAAAAACTTCAACTCGAAAAGCAGGACCTCGAACGTTCTCTGGAGGAACAAGAAGACCGTGTTTCTATGGCATTTGGCCGCATGAAAGCTGCAGAAACCCACGCTGCAGAGAGTCGACTTGAGCTCGATAAAATTCGTGTGGAGAACACTAAGCTGGATAAAAAAAACGTATGTGAATCCCTCTGCTCCAGAGACTTTACTTCACTCCCCTCGCAGGCTCTGCTGGAGAAGCAAGTCAAGGACCTCAATGTTCGGGTTGTCGACCTGGAAACGAAGTCATATGCTACCACGCCTCAGCCGAATGCGACTATTCGTCAATTGCACGCTCGCATCGAAGAGCTCACCAATCAGCTCAACCAAGCCACCAATGACAAGAGACACAGCATGCCGCTTCGGTCTTCCGACAAAGCCGTTAGAGATATCCAATTACGGCTTCAAGAGAGCGAACACCATCGTTTGAAGCTAGAGGAGGGCCGGAAGGCTTCTGAGACCCAAGTCGAGACCCTCCGCAAGAAACTTGATGAATCGGTCAGTCAATTCTACTCCCATTGGTAATCTCTCTGAACGAAAGCAGCAATCCTCTGAAAACGAATTGGTCCGTGCCAACCGTCGGCTTGAGCTGCAGGCTGCAGAAGCCAAACAAACAGCCTTGACGTAAGTCAACCGTCCACCGTATAATCCTGATGCTCATGACGCCTCTAGTCTGGAACGTGAGGTGGAACGACTGCGTAGCCGCATCAACAGACCAACGTCATCTGTAATCAGCGATGCAACCAGTACATCTGGAGCCTCCTCCGTTGGTTCACCACGCAGGCTCAAACCGTCATAACGGCTGAAATATACGATCCACACACCACGATTCTGATGCTTTCAGTCCCCCATTCACGTTTGCCTGCCGTTGCATGCAATTTACTATTTAAGATACCCCCGATTGTAGCCTTTCCCTTGTATCTCCTGACTTTGAAATGACTTGATTAATCACCAGCACCCTTTACAGAACTCCGTTTTTCTCATTAATTGCTGAAACGAGTCTGATCATGTACTTTGGTAGTGGTTATATCTATTAGATTAAGTTTTAGTAGACCAGGCAGTAAGATGTTTGCCCTTAGAGCGGTCCTTCTAGTTGGAAGAGAGGGTGTGGATGCGAAGCGCTCTCCGGCCCGGGACGGGAGCCCGTGTTGTTAGGTACGGTGTGGAGGGAACACCTCGCAGACGCATGTACTCAACAATCAGGATCACGCGTTCCGGACCCCAGGGAACTGAGCTGCGAGGAGCCGAGGCGTGGCGGGTGCCGGGTGCGCTGAAATTGTTCGGACGAGCGCTGCTTGAGCCTGAGTGACAGCGGACGAGCCTCGACCAAGTGGGTGAGAAAGCGCCGAAGCGGTGCCACATTACAAATTCACACGAGACATTGTCTAGCGCCGGTATCTGCTCATAAACAGTACTGAGCGTTCCGAGTCTTGCGTGCCGAAACCTCTCTTACTGTGCTCTGTTTTCCATCCAACCGCCGTCTTACTAGTGGCCCACATCGACAGAAATGGATTCAACTCAAGAAACTCTCATCGCCATTGCGTCGGCCTCGCAAAGAGTCATCGATGCCTTGGTCCCGCGCCCACGCGATAGCAACGACAGGAATCTTAATCTGCTTCACAAGCAATTTGGAGGAGACCTGCATAGGATCGTCGCTGCCTCCCGGACCTTGCTCACAGAAATACTCGAGCATTCTTCCTTGGCAGGCCCTGCCATCGACGATCGGCTGGAGATCTGGCTATCGAGCAGGGAGCCCAAGACATGCCTAGATGCGTTGCAAGAAATGGAAGCACTGATCAAGTCAAGTTCGAGTGGCGCCGCGTCGACGCTACGCAGTATTTTTCCGAGTCTCTCCGCACCTGTCGAAGACAAATTCAAGCAGGCTATTCGAATATTTGAGAAAAAGAAGGTTTACTTCTATTTCTTGCTTAACACGAACGTCTGGTGAGAGTTTTGGAATTATTTAGGGACTCGTCTAGTCTTAAACTCAGTGGTTATGATGCGTATCCACAGGAACCACGAAACTGCCATCGGTCAGCCAAATGGATACCCAACTAATACCCAAAGTATCAAACAAAGTTTCGTCGATCGGAACACAGGTGTCATTGAACAATCCCGGACAAAAAAAATCTGGACAGAAATGGATCGTACGTCTACCGTTATACCTTATGTATTACATTCTTGAACAGGGTCATCACGAGCAGGGTCACGGTTGAAGGAAACATTAGAATGGCTTGATCCGTGGGACTGCACAGAAAAGCACGAGGATACGCTCGAATTGCGACAACCGGATACATGCACCTGGCTACCCGACACCGATGAATATCAAACATGGAGGTCTGCCAACGATGCGTTCTTGTGGTTGCATGGCAAACGTAGGAATTTCATAACATAATTTTTATTTGGGGTAACATTTGCGTGGCTTTAGCCGGGTCTGGGAAATCAGTCTTAGCGTGCGTTTTCATTGTATTTGTTCAGGATCGGTATTCATTCTCGGGACAGTGCCTCTGTGATCGATGGTATCCAAAATACGATGGACAAAGGCGAACTCCTTGCATTTTTCTATTGCGATTTCCGGAATGAACGCTCCACTGCCGCTGCTGAGGTCATGCGTTCACTCCTCTCTCAGTTATTGCAGGGGCTTGATGATATCGGGGTTGACCCAGGAGATGTTCTTGATGTTCTGGTTAAAGAGGAGAGACGAAAGCATACAATTCTCGGTAAATCCAAGCGACTCGCCGCCCTAGTGTCTCATATCGCAAAACAATATCCACGCCCACCTTTTGTTGTCGTTGATGCACTGGATGAGTGCGAAGACATCGAGAACCTTTTAAGCTGTCTGCTGGGTTTGAATGAAGGTGGGGTGCGGTTGTTCGTGATTAGCCGACCCCTTCAGGTGATCAAGTACAGCTTTTCTGAGCTCCCATGGCTTTCCTTAGAACAGATGACGAGAGAGGTGTATGCGGACATCAAACTGCATGTCAGGAGGGAGGTTGATTCCCATAGTAGACTTAGGGATACGAGGACTATGCTAAAAGAAGAGGTCATTGAGAAGCTGTGCCGTGACGCTGATGGAATGTGGGCACTCGAATCATCTTTTCCATCCTGTGACCGATTTTTTGTGTTGTCCAGGTTCCGTTGGATTGAATGCCAACTGAACACTCTCAAAAGATGTTTCACTGCCTCGGAAATCCGAGAGGTGCTTGACAGCTTACCAATCGGATTGGACGCAACGTATCAACGGATTCTTCTCGAGGTCAGCAAAGAAGAACGGGGAGGTGTCATCGCAAAGCGCGCTCTCATGTGGATTGTCACTGCCCTTCAGCCACTAAGACTGTGTCAAATTGTTGAGGCGCTTTCGATTGACCTTGATTTACGGACACTGAACCCTGATTCTGCGCCTGTACATGGACGTGCACTACTAGATTCACTAAGCAGTCTGGTGATACATTCTGACGAAGCAGATATTGTGAAGTTATCTCATTTCAGTGTCAAGGTACTAGTTCGCTGCCCCACTGGTTCCGCCCTGCTAAACTCTCCTCGACAGGAATACCTTGTAGGAAACTTGATTCAGGAAAACCACATGTACCATATCAACTTGCCAGATGCTCATGCGCAGGTAGCACAACAATGCATGAGCTACATCACAGCGTGCCTCACATTGAGATTGCAAGATTATAACGGTAAGGAGCCATCCGTTCTGATCGGATACATCTGATTATCAAGCGTATTCAGAGCACCCACTCCTTTGCTATGTGTTGTGGCACGGTTTCGACCATCTTTCCTATGTCGAGCCTACGGAACGAATTTTGGATTATATTGTGGCGCTTCACAGAGACATTCAACAGCATCCTTTGGAGTGGGAACAGTTGCGAGTCCGAGCCTATCAATTACCAAGCCTTCAGCATGATTTCGTGCTCTATATCCTGATTCGTTATGCTCCCGATCCGCTCCTGCGTCTATTCCTTTGCCGTTCACCTCTTGCAGAAAAGGAGGGGATCAATCCACTCATTTACGTTGTTCCTGGGAAGATTGAACATGCTCGTACTTTGCTGGCGCATGGTGCTAAACTCAGTTTCTCTGGGCAATTCATTCAAACTGATTACTTCCCCTCCGGCTTGCCTATTGAGGCTGCAGCCAGAGCCGATGACTCGGAATTGGCTGAATTATTCTTAAAAGAAGGGAGCCCTGTGCCCCATAGACTTTTTTCCGCCCAACTTTTTGGAAGGCAGAAATACTCCAACTATGGCACTTCAAACGCCCACACCGTCACGAGGTTGCTACAAACTGATGAATTCATGGAGTGGACAATAGATGTTCTGAACGAGAGGCTGCTCTTATCCACCCTACATGATATGGTAATCTGGCTCTGGAAGGGTGATGTGGTGGTGATCGCTCGGAGACTCAAGCAGATCGGCTGTGACCTTGCTGGTCATACTTCTTTTGTCGAGGAACTCCTCCGGCATGCTGCGACGATAGGGGATATCTTCAGCGTCCAGTATTTGCTCTCAGATCTGAACATGCAACTTCCTCCCGACATCTTGCTCCATCGTAGAGGGTTGTTTTTGTGCCGGCTGTCTGCAGAGACGAATCGTTTCCTCATTCGAAATGGCGCAGACATCCACATCATCTCGGCTGATGAATCTACTACACTCCATTATGCGCTAAAAGACTTCGACGGGATACAGCGTTCAAGTTTACTGGAGAAAACCAAGTTCCTGTGCGAAGCAGGCTGTAGTCCATCCGTGTACAATTTACAGGGTGAAACGCCAATCCACATTGCAGTTAATCGGAGTGATCTGTCCGTTGCCGGGCATTTACTTTCTGTTGGCGCATTCCTACCGGCAGACATCTTGATTGCACCACACTTGTCATCCTCCATGACTAGTTTTCTCCTTGGAAAGGGCGCCGATGCTAGAGTCGTGGCTGCTAATGGGGATAGTGCGCTTCACTCGGTCTTCCGTTATTCAAAATCGAGAGTTGACGAACCCAAGTCGGTCACCCATTTAGAATCTGCTAGGATGCTTGTTGCAGCTGGGTGTGACCCGCGTATCACGAATTCATCCGGCCAAACCTCTCTCGATATTGCAGTTGGTCGCGGACACAGCTCGGTTGTCAAATATTTTCTTTCGCTGGACATCCCACTTTCCCCGGACATCTTGTTCTCGGCATGTAGTAGGAGCTACTATGACGACCCAGCTGATTTTCCGGTCATGATTAGACTCCTCCTTAAACACGGTGCAGACCCCAACGTGAACACGCCCGATGGAGAAAATGCCTTGCACCTTGCAACCAGTGCTTGTTGGAACTGGGATGAACTTGAATATAGATTCCAAGTAGTCAAGATCCTCGTGGCAGCTGGATGCGATCCCTCTGCATGCAACAACAATGGACAATCAATACTCCATACTGCTGCAACCACAGGATACATGAAAATAATAGAATACCTATCGTCGCTGCCAGGTGCACTGATCCCACCTGACATATTGCTCTTTCTGCCTTTCCGAGACACTGGCGCCACGACACAAGATGTCCAGTTGCTGATCGATAAAGGGGCAGATGTACGTGCCGTTACCGCAAACGGGGACACTCCCCTCCACCTTGTTGTCTTTTCCCCTGAATCCGAATCCTCTGCTTTGGAGTTCACAAAATTTTTTATTGCTGCTGGAGGCGACCCCCGTGCGCTTAACGCGGCCTACGAAACACCCATACATGTGGCCGTGATGTCTGGGTGCATCCCTGTTATCGATTATTTGCTCTCGCTTGGTGTCCCACTGCCTCTGGATATTCTGCTTACAGCTGCCCCAACTCGATCATGGAGGACCATCAATACCCCTTTGGTTCGCTTTCTCATCGACAAAGGGGCAAACACTACTGCTGTCACAGCCGAAGGCGATACAGCGCTACATCTGGCCCTGGCAGGATTTGGAAGTGATCTCTTGGAAATCTCGAAGACTCTGATTGAAGCTGGATGTGATATAAATGCCCGCAATTCAGCTGGGGACACACCTCTTCATGCCGTGGTGTCATGCGGAGACCTCGATATCATCATGTATTTCGTATCCCGAGGCGCATCACTTCCTCCTGATGTCTTGCTCGCTGCGGCAACATATGGGGACATCGGCATCATGGAGTATCTCTTGTCACAAGGCACACCGGTTCCTCCCAGTGCATTTCTCGCCGCTGCTTCGTGTACGAGATCTCGAAACAGAGTGCAAGCAATTCGATTTCTTTCCACCTTGGATGGTGCAGATGTACGCGTATTGGGACCCAATGGAAACACCGCCTTGCATCGTGCTATCGAAATTGGGGATGAGGACTCGGATTGCCTGGAGACTACCAAACTTCTCGTTCATTTAGGATGCCCCCTGTCGCTCTGCAATTCAGCCGGCGAGACACCTCTCCACATTGCTGCAAGACGATCTCACATTTCCGTGTTAAAATATTTGCTCTCACAAGGGGTACCGCTTCCGTCTGATGTACTGCTTTCTGCTGTGTCTAAATTCTATTTCGGAGCCTCGCATGCTGGTGCGATGATACGTCTCCTTATCCGCGAAGGCGCCAATCCATGCGTTATCAATGATGAAGGGGACACACCACTCCATGTCCTTTTGCGACGCAATTTCTATGAGGACGCGATGGAGGAATGGAAGATGATCCAGATCCTGCTTGACGCTGGCACCGATCCTTATGCACGCAGCCTGGACGGGGTGACACCCATTGACCTCGCTAAGAAACAGGGACCCTTCTTCGCAAAGAACTTCATGCGATTGGTCAAGCAGGCAAAGGCACCAATTATACCAAGACACAATTAGATAGTATGACATCCCCCACTGATATCGTTGATAGTGCTTCAGCTTCTTCAAGTTTGATTATCTCGCATGTAGGACTAGGTCACTCGGTAATTCGTACCAAGCTTTATTCTCCCGGTATGCTTGCCCTCGGTAGACACTTGAATGTACTGTTATATCTCGATACCATGGGCATCACCAAGGAATTACGCTACATGAACAAGACGAATGTGCCAATGACCTGCGATCGGAAATACGAAACTGGGAGCCTTCACGCCACCATGACGATTGATGCTCATCGTCCTCGGATCCAGATGTCACGACAGAGTTCAAACCAGGGACCTTCTTCGTCACGTGTATTCCATCGTATACCCGCCCTCGTGCGTATACGAAGCGGAATATAAGTAGGTTGAGTGTTTCATTTCGAGTCTCTTCCAGAGTTGGGATTCGGATCCGAATATCGAGAAACCGCGTAACTGTGGAGTGGCATGCACCCTGTCTTGAATTCAGAGGCGAACGAAGAGGGGGGAAAGAAGGAATGGAACAAGCAGGCCGACACGGGTGCCTGGAGTCTGTCGCTGTCCAGAAGCTAGATTTCCCGGTCCAGCCAGCAGGGTAGGGGGGAGGCCTGGACACGCTGGTCGCTGCCACTCGGAGGCATGATGGATTGACAACTGTCACAATTTCGCCACTAGTTGAGGTCATCATAGTTACACGAGTGACTATCGCGCGCGACATGTAGACTTTCATGCCTTTTTTTGGATGGGTGAATAAATTGTGCAGCAACTAGCTAGCTTCTAGTTCCAGGTTGTCGGATATTTCATGGCCGCACTTCGGAACTTTCCGAGAAACTGGCAGTCTAGAGTTCAGCCACTCAATCATCTCTACCGACGAAGAGTCTCAGGGACATTCGAATCATCAAAAGACCTTCCATCCACTATGGTACGTAGCATCACCAAGAAATTCGTTCGTATTTATGAGCTGACGTTGTATACAGCCGAAGGAAATCCGGGATATCAAACAATTCATCGAGATTGCGCGGCGGAAGGATGCTACGCGTAAGTAGCGTCAATGGAGTACATTCTACAGGCACGCATTGACTCGTACGCATTTGCCGCACACGCTTGCCCCTCGCCCTCTACCTGTCCACAGAGGCCCGGATAAAGAAGGTCGCTGCAAAAACGCCTACTGGCAAGGCTCAGACCAAGTTCAAAGTCCGGTGCTCACGATATCTCTACACTCTCTGTGTCGACGACCCAGACAAGGCTGAGAAACTCAAGCAGAGCCTACCTCCAGGTACACCGTTGTGCGCGCTTGTCACGCAGTAGTCGAAAATGACACATCTTTTAGGGTTGAACGTTGTGGACTTGGCCCAACCGGTGAAGAAGAAGTAGATTATATGTGGTCGTTTTGACATGCTTTTCCTCGCAGTTGTTGGCGAGTAGGGCGCGAGGAAGCGGGGGACCTTGACGCGCGACAGCACATATCATACTTGTATGCCCTACGCACGAACTGCATCTTGCAACAAAGACTCGACCAAAACTCTGCAATCTCATCCCAATGTTTAGCGGATTGCCTTACTCCTGAATGTCTCTACCACGCGCTATGATGGATGCTAGACATTGGTCAAACATCGCCAGACTACTCTGTGAGGTAAGAAATCGAACCTACAGTTGCAAGATCGCATGTTTCCTTGACCTCAGTTATGGCGGTGTCATTGCGATTGCTTACTTGATCGCGAGTCACAAAAGCAGTCCGTGTTATTTCTTCGCCCAGCTAATGATACCGAGTAGTGCACACAAGACGATTAAGAGGAGCACTGAGAAACTAAGGAATGACCTGCATATCCTTTGTACACTACCCTCCCGGCTTAACGGTGTGACGTTAAGAGCCTCCAGGTCAATGCTCTCAAGACCATCGCTGACCTGGCCAAAAAAGAGCTGTAGTAACGCTACAAGTGATTGGTATCCATCCAGTGCTGTGATCGGGAGCATATTCACGAGATAAAGGGAGAGATTCGCAATCTTCATATACCTGTCACCACATCTTATCAATTATGCCACAGAGAGAATTACACAGCCAGACGCACTCGAAGAAAGCGGAAGCAAGCTCCGGAAGCTTAGACGACACGAGAGGAAAACGAGGGCGCAAATGACCAACTTGTACTGAGCAAAATGGTGGATCATCTCAGCATGGCTCGGAGGCACTGGCGTACCTTGCTCCCAGATCTCTTCCTTCGGGCCCTTCCATACAACAATTTCCTCCACGCTTTCATCCCTATAGCTCCTTAGAACCGAGATCCGTACGAGCTGCTCGTCAGACCGAGGTACCACGCAGGACGAAGACGACGGGCATTCTGTAGAATCGTTGCACCGCGGAAAGTTGTCTGAGAATATGAGGACAGGATCGAGTTCATACTGTATCGTATTATCCGCCTTGGATACAAAGCATGAGCCAGTGCTGACACATTCCGGGGCTGTTGTATAAAGAATAAGCGACCAACAATGCGACAAGCACACAGATCACCCACAAGATGCTTTGTCGAGATGGGCATCGTCGACACACCAACCCTGTAGAGAACCCGAGGGATGGGAGAGTAGGTTATAGCCCCAAGGATCGTCCGACGAACCAGAAGCCATCGAGGTATCGTCTATTTTGGATATCAGGGTACCAACAGGGAGGTACATCGCCAAAGGTGAATCCTGCAGTTACTCAGTACGCCAACTGTTAAACAACGGACACACTTACATGTTCAACGCCAACTACGAGTCTTCCCAGAGAAGAGACGTCCTGGAAGAGGATCCAGGTGGGCAAGACGCTCACCCCTAACCAAGTTGCGGAGAACAAAAGACACAGTAGCACAAAGTTGTGAAAACATCCGCCAGATATGATTTGCAACCGATCGCGGGGAGGCAGCTTTTCAAGCCGGGTAGCGGGGAGAGTGACGAACGCCGAAGGAAAGAGGACGGTGATGGTAATACCACATGAAAGCATGGGGATGCGGTACCTGTTTGCGATATCAACTATCATTGTTTTAAACAACGGCAATTTACCTACAGTGCCGCGGCGATGGCATGGCCGGCTTCGTGAACGATTTGACTAGCTGCCAAGGCTACGAGAATTAGAGGTAAATGGCTGAGAGGAACAGTCAACCCTGGTATCTAACGAGTTTGCGTTCTGCTCGCGTTTGGCCACCTCAAACTCTCGGCGAAACACTCACAATCGGGTTAATCCTCAGCGCATTGGAAGGAGATGCAAGAGGTGAAGCAGGATCACCAACATAATTTAGATCCCGCTTCGTTACTGGGCTGGGGTTGTGGTGGACGTCCGAGTCGTGCCTGGTTTGTAGTATTTCCAAAGCCAAGGAGACGGCTGTGAGGACCAGGAGGCAGAACCCAAGCAGCATGCCGATGACACCAACGAAGCTACCCAGGTCATATGATCTTAGGAGGATATGTCTTGATATCCAAGAGTTATCTGGAGACAGTCGCGCGGATAACTCGTCATGGATTGCATTGAAAGCCTCTGTCTTGAGACGTATGTTCAGATGCTTCACAGTGACCTCTGTGGTTGGTCTGCGGTGGTGTGAGAAGGGTAGTAAGGACTTTGCTCGTCTGGAGGAATATTTAGCTGCGTATATGACGAGCCAGAGTGAGGTTATCCAAAGACCACCCGCAGCCAAAGACATAACTGGAAGATGCGGTTGCGGAGTTGCATCCGCTCGCCAAAGTTCCGGTTCACAAACTCTTTCTCCAACTTCCATCTCCAGCATGAAGATTTTCTCGATTTCCGTGGTCCTCGCACCTCCAGGATCCCCGAGCACTGTTCTGAGTTCAGCCTCGGATGTCTCAAGTTTTTCTTTCTATCAGAGAGGCTCTATCAACGAGTTTCTGACGTTCTTCACCAAAACCGTGGTCGACAGAACAGCACAGGGTCAACGTCAGAGCGTGCAAGAGAACAATTACATGGCCCATGTCTACAACCGTGGTGGAGCAGAACAACTTGCAGGTATGTTAGCTGCCACTGTTCGCCCATCTCGACTCACATCTGTCCGCTCTGCATGACGCTTTGTGTCACAGCCATCATAATAGCCGACCAGGAATACCCCGTCCGGCCCGCATTTTCTCTCTTGACCAAGATTTTGGATGAATTCGTTGCAAAAGTGCCTCAGCCTGCCTTCAGCAACCCTTCTGCAATTTCGTTCCCCGACATCCAGACATACATTACCAAGTATCAGGACCCTCGGCAAGCAGATACCATCATGAGGGTGCAACAAGAACTAGACGAGACGAAGATCGTGCTGGTATGCTTGGCCTCATGATTGTCGATGCCTTGTTCGTTGACACAGTCTTGCAGCACAAGACGATCGAGTCTGTCCTTCAACGGGGGGAGAAACTAGATAACCTGGTTGAGCGTTCAAATGCGCTGTCGTCACAGACCAAGATGTTCTACAAGACAGCGAAGAAGGTATGTACCTCGGTATGCATTGTAACCAACCATCGATTGACATGTGTCTTAGCAAAACTCGTGTTGTGTGATCATGTAATTGTTGCAGCCATCTCATCTATACGTGACTAGTATCATGGGACTTTCCGTACGTATTATAATCATGAACGCGAATGTGACTTGGTCGTATAATTGAATGGACTGGGGTAACTAAGATACCTTGAGGTTTTGCTAGCCTCTTCATTTGCAGGTGCTCGTAGAGTGCTGGCTCACAAGGTTCTCACTTACTCCGCTCGATTGTGGACGACAATCAAAGATTCCATAATTTCCATTTCATTAATTATTTCGCTACTTGTAACAGGTTTTCACAGCGGCGCCACTTGTCAGACATTGTCAGACCGATGTAAATAATACGTGGCAAGTGCTCACTCAGGCTGATCAGGCCAAAGCCTTATGCCTGGAATCTGCACTGTTCTTATTTTCTTATAACTCATTTCGTGCCAGAATCTTAGGCAGCTTGCCAAAGCCGTCGAGTGTCTGACAATTCCACTCATTGATGTTTGGTGGTGGCAGATTCGTCATAGCCGACGGCCCCCGGCTATGACGAATCTGCCCTCTTTCCGGTAAGCCGATTGACAAACGACCGTAATTTCCGGTTAAATTCACTCGAATATCAAGATTGCGATTGGAGGGCACTACGTGGGTCACGTCAAACGGCATGTGGTTTGCACAGATGTCAGATAGCAGGAACTCAGCCCGTTCAATCGATCCGACGTGGCATTCCTTGTACCTAGGTGGAATAATATAAGTACTGTCCCGCTTACACTGCTAGCGGAATATCCATTCACGCCGAACTTTGATTCAAGCTATCGGTGTCACAACTCGATTGCAACCCCTCATCAATGCAGCAAACGAGTCGATCCAAACATGTTCTTGGGCGCGGGACTGCGCTGCAATCTGCGATGCAGAAGCATCTCGCTCGAGTACAATCCACTATCAATAATGTCACCTCGCCCAAGCATGCCCCTGGTAGAACATTTCAGGACCTTGAACAAATCGCCCATCGTGGCCCACCTCTTACTCTTGATGATTTGGTGAGGTCTCCGCACCTTCGCGAAGATACGATCTCATTCATGGCGAACAGCCGGCGTTCGCAGATGCCATAGTTCACATCGGTGGCTCAATTAACGACAGAGAGTTTCTTGCAAGTATGAGATGCCATCGTGTATTCATGCTCTTATACCGCGGTTTAGCTCGAGAAGCTCTTGACGATGATGGCGCGCCTTCCTGACGACTCAGAATTCAGCAAATTAGCACAGCAACAAGTCATTAGTTTACGTGGGTTGTTGGTTCCGAGTCTCTCATCCTCAGCGACGTTGATACATTCCCAATAGTATACAAGGACCTCCCCCATCCCCCCACCGGATTTCTCTCCTCCTTCCGCAATAACCCGTCAGCTGTCGAAAAGGAGCCCAATGTCCCCTATGCATTCCGAAGTGCAGATGGCTCCAACTATAACGTCCTCCTGCCGTCTCTCGGGCAGGCAGGTCAACCTTATGCACGATCTGTGCCCTCTACTCATATTCCGACCCTTCCATCTCTTCCAGACCCGAGCGTAGTGTTCGATACTCTCCTAAGTCGGCCTAATGACGACTTTGTCCCCCACCCTGGAGGCTTGTCAAGCTTCTTTTTCGCACATGCAGATCTCATTATTCACACCATCTTCAACACAAATATGGTGGACTGGACAATCAATGATGCAAGTAGCTATGTTGATCTGGGGTTTGTCTACGGCCATAGTGCGCAACAAGTTGACGCCATACGGAGGAAGGATGGTACCGGCAAGATCTGGAACGACACTTTCTCGGATTCCCGACTGCTTTCCATGCCTCCTCCTGTTTGCGCATTCGCCGTGCTCTTCAGTCGTCACCATAACGTGGGTTTTGTTGCCCGGATTGATATGCACGTGCACTAAGCCTAGTATGATAGTATATTGCACAGAAACTCCTCGAGCTCAACGAACGCGGCTCCTTCACCTCGCCCCCACCCGACAAGATGACATCCCGACTTGCTCAAGATGACGAAATTTTTCACAGAACAAGACTAGTCAATACAGCGTTCTTTATACAGATCACCCTCGCAGATTATGTTGGTGGCATCTTGGGACTCGCAAGGGACGGCCTTTCCTGGCGGCTCGACCCACTTCAGGTAAGCGACCGTCAGATTACACAGGATATATGATCGTTGATGACGTTGGCTGACAGGAATATCGAGAATCTGACCATCGTGTGGCTCCTCGGGGAGAAGGAAATGTTGTCTCAATCGAGTTTAACTTACTCTATCGTTGGCACACTTCGATCAGCGAACAAGATGAGAAATGGGCGAACGGAATGTTTGGAAAACTCTTTGAGGGCAGAGACATGAAAAAGGTACGACTTCTTATCGTCATCTGTGTTGAAAACTTGATGCATTTTCCGCACAGGTGACTATAAATGAATTTAGAACAGTAGTTCGGAAAAAGACGGTACCTCCTGGCAATATCAGGAATTGGACATTTGGCGGGTATGTTCTACGACCCGTCTACTGTTTTCAGTTTCTTGATCCAGTGCGCTACCAGACTGGAACGGGGACCTGATGGTAGTTTCGCTGACAACGACCTTGCCCGGATTTTGCAAGATGCAACCGAGGCAAGTGCTGGCGCGTTTCGTGCCAGAGGTTGTCCCCCTGTAATGAGAGTGATGGAGATGTTGGCCATCGAGCAGGGAAGGAAATGGGGGGCTTGCACTGTAAGACGCTATTTTCCCGTGATCATCCAATTTGCTTACATAATGCCCTTAGCTGAATGAGTTTCGCAAGTTTTTTGGTTTACGACGTGGGCCATCTCAGGTGACTAATGATAGCTCCCATTTGCTGAGGTGCTCTTTTAGCATACGAGTCGTTTCGAGAATGGAATCCAGACCCAACCGTCTACGTAAGAGTCCTCTCGCGACTCCCTCGGTTTTGTTTAAGTGAATCATCTGTAGTCTGTTGCAGAATCGCTTTATGGACATATTGATAATTTAGAACTTTATGTTCGTATGGTTATGCTCGAAGGTTCATACTAACACTAATGTCTTCCGAAGGTCGGTTTGCAAGCAGAGGAAACAAAGGTACCAATGCCGGGTGCCGGGCTGTGTCCAGGCTTTACGATCTCGCGTGCTATCCTTGCCGATGCGATATGCCTGACTCGCGGTGATAGGTTTTTAACAGTGGACCTCACCCGTCAGTATTTGTACTTTTCCCGCTCCGTCCAGTCCATCTCACGCCCAAGCCTTTAGCGTACAATCTAACATCCTGGGGATATCAGCATTGCATGGTCAATAAAAACGATGGGTCATACGGTGGAATGCTCAACAGACTCTTGTTTAATCTCCTGCCGGACCAGTATCCTGCCGGGTCGATCTATGCCCAATTTCCGTTCATGACGCCAGATTTCATGCGTCCTGCTATCGCTGCTCGATCACCGAATCATCTTGCGTACTACGACTTCTCGAGGCCCAGTCCAGTTGGACTCACAGACAATGGTCGCCGCCTAGATGTTTTGTATAGGAGACGTATTTCGACACTAGGTGGAGGTGTAAAGGAAGCATTGCAGGAGGTCATTTCCAGGTTATATTTTCACACATGATTAGAACTGAAAACGGACAGGTGCGGAAATGCATCGTAGATGAGACGCTATCCGGTGAATCATTTGAAAAGATGTTCGCAATCTTGGTGAAGTGCTTGTCGACATCAACGAATCAAAATACCAAGACCGTAGACATTGTCAAAGATGTTATTAATCGGCTGCCTATCTACTGGGCAGCAAACTTCGTCGTATGTGCAAGAACCCAGGCCAAAACGCTTTCATTCACATTCTAGTCAGATTGGTTTGCCCATCACTCTGTACGACGCCGTTTGGGGGGGACACACGGTAACCCAGTGGTCTGAAATGTTTGCTGATGTGACTAGGTATGTATAAGGATCGAGCTCATTGGTGGCAGTGCTATACTGACAATGTTCAGGTATATATACTTCAACGACGATCCGAACCGCGACTGGACTATGTACCAGGCCGCAAGCAAGTCGACTAACGGAATCATGTACTACCTGAACAACCGACTGAAACGGTTCAGTGAGGAAACTGTATGTTTCCATGTTGCGTCGAACGATGAATGTTGAATGCTAGTTTCTGCAACAGATCTCCCTTGGGGGTGCTTCGGATGTGCTGGCTGCATCGGCCATCACAAGCAACGTGCAGAACGATCGATTCATTGCCAAAGTCCTGGAAAGCGCCAAACAATCCACTATTCGGACCATTGCACACAGTATCTTTGCCGAGACAGTACCGTCTGCACTGCTGTTTTCCGCGGCCATATCTTCTGTGGTTGATTATTACGCTGCTCCTGTCCACGAGAGGGAGTTACAGAAACTGATTCGACTGAGTATCAGTGTCCCAAAGGATAACACGAATACGGAACTGATGGAGTTTATCCGGAATGCGCTTTCTAAGGGCGGGCCTTCATCCACTTTCCATTTCGTATTTGAAAGCAACCAAGGAGCCCGTGGAGGGAAGGTGAGTCCCATATACCCCGATAACAAAGGTGCCTATTCTGATATTCCTCAGGGACAAAATGCAGCAGTGCGTTATTTGCCCACCTATGTATAGGGCGGATAGTGATAATGCATACACACCGCAGCCCGGAACAATCACAGGAAGTCATGAAGTAGACATTCGTGGGCAAGGAGGGTGAGAGGGTCGCTAGTGACTGTGGTTTTGGATCACTTATGCCATTCGGCCAGCTTGATGTCTCGCGAACTCTTCACCAAGGTACAGTGACTCTCGTTCCCGTTCTAGTGTCGTTTTGAGCTGGACATTGCTACAGCTTGCGCCCCAAGTTATCGCGGCGATCTTCAGTTTGAAAGACCTCCGTTTCTCTGATGCACCTATGAAATTTGGTGAGATCGCATCGCATGAAACTACTTTTGCAAGGCTGAAATGATGACATCGTACAGACGGGGGATTACCAGCTTCTAGGGTTGCCCGGGTACGAGATTTGGAATAAAGATCGTGTGCACCCCAGTTTACTCATTAACTGATCATGTAGTATCATGCTTGATGGTCAATTTGCCAGTGGTCACATCCGACTCGGAATAGGACCCAACAACTGAGTGTAGATATATTCGAGTTCTTTTTTTCTATATGACTATTCATGAAGGAGTTGATCAAGTAACGATGAGACTTTTGTATGCAAGGGTAGATGATTCGTCATGTCCGTATAACTTATGGCAGATGCCTGTGATTCACACTCCGGTACATAGATAAACAGCATCTTTTTTCGGAGTTTCGGACATACCCACACAAACAAAAACTGTCGTGAGCTGCCCGGGCCATCTACGTTCTTGATAAGTTCGTCACTGAGACCGTGGTCGACAGGACTGCACAGGTCCGTTGAATGTCAGCGTGCACGAGAACAATTACACGACCATGATGGCGTAGAACAATGTCAACTGTCACTCGCATCTTCCCGTTCCGCATTACGCTTCGTATCACAGTTATCATAATAGCCGACCCGCTGCCTGGCCTCTCTTGATCGAGACTTTGCTGCAAAAGTGCTTCAGTCTGCCTTCTCCGTCCCCTCTGCAATTTCCTTCCCCAATATCCACATCTTCACAGGTATTAGGGCTCTCGGCAAGCAGATACTGGTATGTTCGGATACGTGATTCTTGATACCTTGTTCTCTGACGGACTCGCAGCGCCAAATGGTCGAGTCCACCCTTTGACGCGGCGAGAAACTAGATAACTCGGTCCAACGTTCAAATACACTGTCCTCACAGACCAATATGTTCTACAAGATCGCCAACAAGACATGTACCTCTATGCATTCTGGCCCCACTCGATAGACAAGTGTTGTACAGCAAAACTTGTGAGGTTGCGTCTTGTCTATCCGTATCATGGGACTTTCCCATCATGAACGCAAATGTGACCTGGTCATACATAATGGAATGGGACGACCAGGATACCTTGAAGTTTTGCTAGTCTCTCTTCATATCAAACTTGTAGACTCGGAGTAAGTATTTGCTCGCGAGATTGCCATTTCCACTTGTTCCATTCGGCTGGGTCCGACGGCACAAGGATTCCATTCCATTGCTTTGCCGCATAAGGATGCGTGTCATGCTACTTGCAATGTTCAACTTGACTACAAACTACCATCAATGCAGCAAACTCGATTCAAGCGTGTTCGCGAACGCGGGACAACGCTGCAATCTGCACTGCAGTTACTACTCACTCGAGTGCAATCCAGCATAAGTAATACCACATCGCTCACACACGTCTCCGGTAGGAGCATCCATGACCTCGAACAAATCGTTCATCGTGGCCCGCCCCTTACTCTCGATGACTTGGTGAGTCCTCCGCATCGTCCTCGCGAATATTATATCGTTCATTTCGAGCAGCCGGCGTTTGCAGACGCCATAGACAACCTCAGCGGCACGATCAATGACAGAGAGTTTCTTGTAAGTATTAGACATAGTCGTGTATTCATGTTCTCATGCTGCCAATTAGCTTGAGAAAGTCTTAATGTTGATGGCGCGCCTTCCCGACGATTCAGCATTCGGCAAAATAGCACAGCAACAAGTCATTAGTTTATGTGCGTTGTCGATTCTCTCCCTCGGTGGTATTCATCCATGTGCCGTAGTATACAAGGACCTCCCCCATCCCCCCACCGGATTTCTTTCCACCTTCCACAATAGCCCATCAATCATCGAGAAAGAACTCGGCGTCTCGTACGCGTTCCGCAGTGCGGATGGATCCAACTATAACGTCCTCTTACCGCCTCTCGGACAAGCCGAACAACCATACGCACGATCTGTGCCCTCTACTCATATCTCAACGCTTCCATCTCTTCCAGACCCGGGTTTAGTGTTCGATAGTCTCCTAAGTCGGCCTAACGGCGACTTTCTTCCCCACCCTGGTGGCTTGTCGAGTTTGTTTTTCGCGTTTGCAGACCTCATCATTCACAGCATCTTCAATACGAATACGCTGGACTGGACAATTAACGACGCAAGTAGCTATCTTGACTTGAACATCATCTACGGGAGTCGCGAACAACAAATTGACACCATACGGAAAAAAGATGGTACCGGGAAGATCTGGAACGATGCTTTCGCGGATTCCCGACTGCTGCTTATGCCTCCCCCTGTATGCGCACTCGCCGTGCTTTTCAGTCGTCATCACAACGTACGTTCTTTACTCGATTGTCGATGAGTACGTGCATCGATTTTGTCAAAGTATATTGCACAGAAAATTCTTGAGCTCAACGAACGCGGCTCCTTCACCCTGCCTCCGCCCGACGAGAAGACATCCCGACTTGCTCAGGATGACGAAATTTTCCATAGAGCAAGGATGGTCAATACTGCATTCTTCATGCAAGTGATCCTCGCAGATTATGTTGGGGCCATCTTGGGACTCACGAGGGATGGGCTGACGTGGCGCCTCGACCCACTTGGGGTAAGTGGTCGTCTTGATGGAGAGATGATCATCTCAGCGTTGACTTGACAGTCTTTCCGCGAATCCGACCATCGTATATCACCACGGGGAGAAGGAAATGCTGTTTCAGTAGAGTTCAATTTACTCTATCGCTGGCACGCTACCATCTGCGAACAAGATGAGAAATGGTTGAACGGAATGTTTGGGAAACTCTTTGAGGGCAGAGACCCGAAAACGGTATGTTGTCTTTTTGTTTTCTGTCTTGCAACCTTGATGCATGTTTCTCGCAGGTGACTGTAGAAGAATTTAGAAAGGTGATCCGGGAAAGGATAGCGCCGTCTGGCGATCCGAAGAGTTGGACATTTGACGGGTATGTTTTACAATTCATGCACCTTGTTCAGTCCCCGTGACCCGGTGCGTTGGTAGACTGGAACGTGGCACCGACGGTAGTTTCTCCGACAATGATCTCGCCCGGATTTTGCAAGATGCAACGGAACAACGTGCTGGTGCGTTTCGTGCCAGAGGTTGCCCCGCTGTAATGAGAGTGGTCGAGATCTTGGCTATCGAACAAGGAAGGAAATGGGGAGTTTGCACTGTAAGGAACCAGTGTCCTGTGATCATACAATTTACCCAATACTCTTAGCTCAACGAGTTTCGCAAATTTATTGGTTTACGACGTGGGTTATCTCAGGTCATACTATAATGTTAACCCCCGTTTACTCGGGAGTCTTCCAGCATACGAGTCATTTCGAGAATGGAATCCGGACCCCACAGTCTACGTATGAGTTGCCTTGCAAGTCCCTCGTTTTCATTTACTCAATCGTGTATAGTCTGCAGCAGAAGCCCTTTATGGACGAATCGATAATTTGGAACTTCATGTTCGTGTGCTCAGAGTCTATCATCGATACTAGCGCTGACGCTGAATTCTTGAAGGTCGGTTTGCAAGCCGAGGAAACCAAGCCCCCCATTCCGGGTGCTGGGTTGTGCCCCGGGTATACTATCTCACGCGCTATCCTTGCAGATGCCGTTTGCTTGACTCGTGGTGACCGGTTTTTAACAGTGGACTTCACCCGTCAGTATTTGTATCTTTTCCCCCTCTCCATCCGCTATCCTTAATGCTTGATTAGCATACAATTTAACATCCTGGGGGTACCAGTACTGTATGGTTAACAGCGCCGATGGATCATATGGAGGAATGCTCAGCAAGTTCTTGTTTATTCTCTTGCCGGACCAGTATCCTGTCGGCTCGATATATGGTCACTTCCCCTTCATGACGCCGGATTTCATGCGTCCTTGTATCGATTCTCGGTCAGCGAACTGTCTCGCGTACTACGATTTCTCGAGACCAAGTCAGGTCGGAGATAATGATCGCCGACTAATCATCTTGTATAAGAAACGTTTGTTGAGACTTACAAGCGGTAACGAAGTAGCTCTGGAAGAGGTAGGTTGGAGGCTATATCTATGCGGGTAAACAGGGCTGAAAACAGATAGGTGCGGAAATGCATTGTGTATGAGACGCTTGCTGGCGTATCCTTCGCGAAGACGTTTACCTCCTTGGTGCAAAGCGCATCTAGATCGGGCAGTCTTCATACCAAAGTTATAGACATCATCAAGGATGTCATTAATCAGCTACCTGTGTATTGGGCAGCAAACTTTGTGGTATGTGCAACAACCAGCGGCACACACACCATCATTGACAGTCGATAAGCTTGGTTTGCCTATCACCCTGTCTGACACCGCTTGGGGGGGACACACGGTAGCGTGGTGGTCCGAACTTTTTGCCGATGTGACCAGGTATGTCGCGTTGATTTCTAGCAGAACTATCACAGACAGTGTTCAGGTATATATACTTCAACGACGATCCAGTACATGACTGGACTATGCACCAAGCGGCACACAAGTCTACGAACGAAATTATGTACTATCTGCGCAACCGATTGAGGCGGCTCACCGATGGACCTGTATGTTTTTACACTATATGGAAGCGATGGGTATTGGTTGACATGCAACAGATCTCACTTGAGGGTGCTTCCGATGTACTGGCTACGTCGGTCATCACCAGTAACGTGCAGAATGACAGATTCATTAGCAACGTTCTGGCAAGCGTCAAACACTCCACTATTTGGACCATTGCACACAGCATCTTTGCTGAGACGGTGCCCTCTGCACTGTTATTTTCTGCTGCCATCTCTTCTGTGGTTGATTATTACGCTACCCCTAGCCGCGAGAAAGAGCTGCAGAAACTGATACAACTGAGTACCAGTATTGCGGAGGACAACACGGATAAAAGATTGATGAAGCTCATATCGAGTGCACTTGCTGAGGGCGGGCCTGCAGCCGCTTTCCATTTCGTAGGTGAAGCCCGCCAAAAAGCAACCCGCGGAGGAAATGGAGCAGTGCGTTATTCACTTCATATATAGGGAGGATCTTAACAGTGCATGCAGCCATCGCAGCTCCGATCAATCGCTGGAAATCATAGGATAGTTATTCGTGAGCAAGGAGGGTGAGAGCGAAGCTGGTCCTACTATGCTTTTAGATCACTCATGTCATTCTTCTCCTGGAGCTTAATGTCTCGGGAACTCTTTACCAAGGTATGGCAATTCTTGGTCTGGTTTCAATCCTATTCTGAGCGCAACCTTGCTGTAGCTTGCGCCTCAAGTTGTCGCAGCCATTTTCAGTTTGAAGAACCTCAGTTTCTCTGAGTCGCCTATGAAATCTGGTAAGGAGCGCATTGCACAAAACAACTTTCCGGATGTTGACATGATGATGTCTTGTAGACGGGGGACTACCAGTTTCTAAAATCATTCAGGTGCGAGATTTCGAGTAGGGATTGCAGTCCGGTTTACTGATTGCGGATTGACTCAGTATGATGTTTGATAGTCGGCTTGACCACGTCCAGTCACTATATCAGTAGCAAGACCCAGTAACCGAGTATAGATTTGTCCAAGTCCTTTTTTGTAATAAGACCATTGATGTTGATGTAGGAGTTGAGTGGCGACAGTATAGACGAAGTGTAGAAATAATGAAGTAGAAATGTTTGAATGAATAATAAGTCAATGAGTGATGATATTATGGAGAAAACTTGTGCAGGCTTTCGAGCTTCAACGCGGATTCGTGGTAAAGAACACTCCGGACTTCTGGTAACAACTTTCTCGACCAACCCGCAGATAAACAAAGTTGACCAGTGACTATGCCACCGCCTGCCAAAATGTGTGTCAAGTATCACCTTCCTGCATCCAACGTGGGACGCTAACGCGATAGGAGCGATGAGCAATAGCTTTTGGCCCGCTGTCTGTGGTGTTTGTTATACTTGTATGCTTGCATTACCCGGTTCAGGCCCCCGAAACCGATTCAGACTCGGAGGAGTCATGCTACGATTTGCAAGGATGTCTCCCTTCTTTTCACGCCGCATGCGCAACTATCCAAGAACTGGGGGTTACATCAAGTCGTGCCGGAGCACGAGACAGTTGGACAAGGGCGGTGGCAGAAGTCCTTCACACTGCAAGTTGTTGCTCAGCACTCATCGATCTCCCAGGCTCCTACTAGGGCCGCTGCATCTCCGACCATTGTAGCCTCTTCTCCCTTCTCTGCGGCCGCTATCATTCTCAAGCTTGCGATTTGGTAGAGTGACGAAACATGCCATATCTTTCACCAACAGCTCTCAGAAACCTCAAAAATTATACCTACAAGGGTGTAGACAAGTGAGTAGTAAGGTCATCGGACTACATGTGAATGATTTATGACCATTTCATATTAGGTCTCTTGTATCCCGATACCTTCTTGCGCCCTATTGGAATTGGTTTATCACTCTATGGCCGCGAACGGTCGCACCGAATACGGTAAGCTTCCAACCAAAGGGTCATACGGAAGTGGCATTAATGTCCGGTGTAGATAACCCTTCTCGGGCTCTCTATCGTCATGCTCAATTTCCTGACTTTATTAATATATGATCCATTATATCATACCGATGAGGATGGCCTGAATTGTCCCCCGCAATGGATATATTTTACGTGCGCTTTCTTTCTTGTCGTTATACACCGCAATAGGCCCATCTGAAGTGTAGGTGGGCCCTCGGTCTTTTCATGTATCAAACATTTGACTCTATAGACGGGTGAGTGGTGTAACATTGTAGTTGTAAGTAAACTCTGACATCCAGGGGGATTGGAAGCAAGCAAGCCCGAAGGACTGGCATGGCTGGCCCTCTTGGGGAATTGTTTGATCACGGTATGCATCAACATTTAGCTAGCATCTGTTTTGGTTAATTTGACTGACCAGGATGTGATGCCCTCAACACCACGGTAATGTTAAATATTTGTTGGGCATCTTGACACAAATTTAACGCCTATTATAGCTGGAAGTTATCTTGGCGTCCAGAGCACTGAATCTCGGTCGGTCGTGGTGGACTGTTGCATCCCAAGTTGCCACTCTCGCCAACTTTTACCTAACGACATGGGAAGAGCACCACACGGGAATACTGTATCTTGGACCTTTTTCCGGACCCGTCGAGGGCATTCTCATGATTGTATTCATTTACATAATTTCCGGGCTCTTCGGTGAGCATTTCGTTTTTTGGGCGTTCTTCCAGACTCTGGGCTCATGACGGCACAGGACCTTCGTTTTGGGACCAGCGTTTTCTCACCTTTGTCCACCTCAACCATATACCGAAGATCACTGAGATTATTCCTGACATCGGCCTTAACGAAGCTTTCATGGTATTTGCTGGGTTCGGCCTCGCTTTCAATATTGTGGCTAGGTGCCATCATACCTTCTGAATTTATAGAAAGCCGCTGATACCGTTGTAAGCTACCGGAATGTTTACATGGAAATGAAAACTGCTGGACGGTCTACCCTCAAACCGTTGATTTTCCTTCTTCCCTTTGTAGTTTCTGCAGGGCTGCAGGTTCTATGGTTGCTTCACCCATCATTCTATCATTCAAACATCGTACATTCGCCGCTTTTCCTCCCCTTCCTGTGCGCTTGGGGCCTACAGTTTGCCTGTCATGTCGGAAGAATAATACTGAGTCATGTAACGGAAGCCCCCTTTCCCTGGTGGGACCCGCTGTGGGTATGGAATGCCATAGGTGTCATCGATGCACATCAACCCAATCTTGTTCAACGGTACGCCTCCTTTCGACTTATTCAGTGTTTTACTCACACTCGTCTAGCCCTCCTATCATCCAGTCGACACCGAGACGCACGGCATTCTTTGTTTACCTCACCCTCGCAATCTCGTTCATTGTGTACAGTCACTTTTGTGCCTGCGTGATCAGGGAGATCACCGACTACCTTGGCATCGGGTGCTTCACGGTACGTAAAAAGGACGCCGATGGGATTTGGCGCGATATCCAGCAAGATGGACTCCGAGTATAGAAACGGTCATGAAAACGCTGTGGGGGTATTGCGCATCACGCACATGCACAGGATGTTATCAAGGGACAACGGTGCATTCTATTATATACCGAGGGGAGAACCATTCTTGGCACGAACTACTGATCGATTTAATCCTACATGCAAGGCAATACAAACCAGTGGTCGCAGAGTCAGAACTGTAGTACTTATCTAATTGTGTCGTGGTACGATTGGTGCCTTTGTCTGCTTGACCAATCCCATAAAGTTCTTTGCGAAGAACGGCCCCTGTTTCTCAGCGAGGTCAACGGGTGACAGCCCGTCCAGATTGCGTACGTAAGGATTGGTCCCAGCGTCGAACAGCATCCGGATCACCTTCCATACCTCCATCGCGTCCCATAGAAATCGCGTCGCAAAACGACATGGAGTGGTGTGTCCCCTTCATCATTGACAACGCATGGATTGGCGCCTTCGCGGATAAGGAGACGTATCATCGCACCAGCCTTGGATCCGAAATAGATCCCAGATACAGCAGAAAGTAGCACATCAGATAGAAGTGGTACCCCTTGTGAGAGCACATATTTAAACACGGAAATGTGATGTCGTCTTGCAGCAATATGGACAGATGTTTTTCCAGCTGAATTGCAGAGCGACAGGGGGCATCCCAAACGAACGAGAAGCTTGACAGTCTCTAGGCAATCGTCCTCATCCCCAAATTCGATAGCGCGATGCAAGGCGGTGTCTCCATTGGGTGCTAATGCGCATACATCTGCACCATCCAAGGTGGAAAGAAACAGAACTGCTTGCACTCTGTTGGAAGATCTCGTAGACGCAGCGGCGAGAAAGGCACTAGGAGGAACCGATGTCCCTTTAAGTTGCGACAAGAGATACTCCATGATACTGATGTCTCCACATTTCGCCGCAACAAGCAAGACGTCGGGAGGAAGTGATGCACCTCGGGACAAGAGATACATGATGATGTCGAGGTATCCATGCGACGCTGCGGCATGTATGTCACATCCAGCTTCAATCAGAAGCTTGACAGTTTCCAGGATATCGCTTGCAAAATTTTCTGCTCTTGCTAGGGCCAGATGTAATGTTGTATCGCCTTTGGCTGTGACGGCAGTTGTGTCTGCCCCTTTGTCGATGAGAAATCGAACCACAGAGGTGGTGGTAGTTGCGAGCAGAATATCCAGAGGTAGTGGTACACTGAGCGAGAGCAAATAGTTGATAACGGAGATGTGCCCATGTGCTGCAGCCACATGCATGGGTGTTTTGTGAGCCTCGTTGAGCGTATGGGGATCGCTTCCAGCAGTAATCAAGAGTTCTGCGAACTTCAAAGAAGATGATTCGGAAAATGAAGAGACAGCACGATGGAGGGAGTATTCCCATCTGCGGTAACGGCACGTACATCTTCCCCTTTGTCGATCAGTAACTGAATTACTTGTGTTGTGGTGTGACCGTAAGACAGAAAGAGCAATATATCAGGCGGGGTCAGGACATCCAGTGATAGTAGGTATTTCATAATTTTCTTCCAGTATCCATGGGCTACGGCAAAATGGAATATTGTTTGTCCATAGGTGTTGCTCGCAGAGAGGTCACATCCAGCCTCGACGAGAGTCTTCACTACTTGGAATCTATATTGTTCATCCGTGCAACCAGTACGGGTCATTGCAGGGTGTAACGCATTGTCACCGTCAGGCGTGTTCACGTTGGGGTCTGCGCCATGTTTAAGGAGGAGTCTAACCATGACCAGAAAATCAGTTGGGTCGTAATAAAATGTCTTGCACGCTGAGAGCAAGATGTCCCGGGAAAGTGGCATATTTAGCGAGAGAAAATATTTGACGACCGAAATGTGTGCGTGAACTACTGCAGTGTCGAGCGCCGTTTGGCCAAATGGATTCGTGATACCCGGATCGCACCCGGCTGCGACAAGCATTCTAGCAGATTCTAAACGGGCGACCGAGTCATCTGTCGATTCGTAACGGAGAGCTAAGTGAAGTGCACTGTCTCCATTAGCAGCAATGACTCTAGCATCGGCGCCCTTCCCAAGAAGAAATCGAATCATGGTGGATGATAGAGTCGAGTAACCCAAACTCCCTGCCAACAAGATGTCTGGGAGTAAGAATCCACCAACCGAAAGCAAGTGCTTGACAACAGAATGGTGATTCTGGCTGACTGCAATGTGCATTGGCGTTTCACCCTGTAGACTGCACGCGGATGGACTACCGCCTGCTTCGCACAAGATCTTGGTTTTCTCCAGGCAACTCTTCCAGTCGTCGCTGTATTTAAGTGTATAATGGAGTGCAGTAGATTCGTCTGCCGAGGCAGCGTGGATGTTGGCGCCATTTCTAATGAGGAAACGAATCGTGTCTGCATTACACCCAGTACTAGTATGCAGTAAGATGTCGGGAGGAAGTCGCATTTCTAAATCTGAGATCAAATGCTGGATGCTGCAGATATCCCCTATGTTCGCAGTGTTCCAAAGGAGCGCGTCGACAAATGACGTATGGCCAGCAAGGTCACAGCCCATCTGCTTGAGTCTTCGAGCGATCGCAACCACGTCGCCCTTTGCCAGGTTCCAGTCAAGCCACTTTACGATGCGTAGTAGTGTGGGTATAAGCAGCCTTTCGTTCAGAACATCTATTGCCCACTCCATGAATTCATCGGTTTGTAGCAACCTCGTGAGGATCTGGGGGGAGAATTCGAAGAAGTGTTCCTGCTTTCCGAGAAGTTGGGCAGAGAAGAATCTGTGTGGTACAGGACTCCCCTCCTCCAAGAATAATTCAACCAATTCCGAGTCACCATCTCTGGCTGCAACCTCAATAGGCAAACCGGAGGGGAAGTCATCAGTTTGAATGAATTGCCCAGAGAAACCGAGTTTAGCACCATGTGCCAGCAATGTACGAGCATGTTCAATCCTCCCAGGAACAACGTAAGTGAGTGGATTGATCCTTTCCTTTCCTGTAAGAGGTGAACGGCAAAGGAATAGACGCAGGAGCGGATCGGGAGCATAACAAATCAGGATATAGAGCACGAAATCATGTTGAAGACTTGGCAAATTAAGACTTGGCAAATTATGGGCTCCGACATCTTTTCGCAGTCGCTCCCACACAGAAGGGTGCTGTTGAATGTCTCTGTGAAGCGCCACAATAGAATCCAAAATTCGTTCTGTAGGCTCGGCATAGGAAAGATGGTAGAAACCAAGATCCCACACATAGTCAAGGAGTGGGTGCTCTGAAGACGCTTATCTGATGTATCTGATATTGAAAAATCATAACAGATGACTCCTTACCATCATAATCTTGCAGTCTCGATGTGAGGCAGGCTGTAATGTAGCTCATGCATTGTTGTGCTACCTGCGCATGAGCATCTGGCAAGTCGATATGGTATGTATAGTTTTCTTGCATAAAGTTCCCCACAAGGTATTCCTGTCGAGGAAAGTTTAACAGGGCGGAACTGATGGAGCCGCGTACTAATACCTTGACACTGAAATGAGATAGTTTGACAACGTCTGCATCGTCAGAGTGTATTACCAGACTGCTTAATGAATCCAGTAGTGCACGTCCATGTACAGGCGCAGAATCAGGGTTCAGTGTCCGTAAATCGAGGTCAATCGAAAGCGCCTCAACAATTTGACACAGTCTTAGTGGCCGAAGGGCAGCGACAATCCACATGAGAGCGCGCTTTGCAATGACACCTCCCCGTTCTTCTTTGCTGACCTCGAGAAGAATCCGTTGATACGTTGCGTCCAATCCAATTGGTAGGCTGTCAAGCACCTCTCGGATTTCCGAGGCAGTGAAACATCTTTTGAGTGTTCAGTTGGCATTCAATCCAGCGGAACCTGGACAACACAAAAAATCGGTCACAGGATGGAAAAGATGATTCGAGTGCCCACATTCCATCAGCGTCACGGCACAGCTTCTCAACAATCTCTTCCTTTAGCATAGTCCTTGTATCCCTAAGTCTGCTATGGGAATCAACCTCCCTCCTGACATGCAGTTTGATGTCCGCATACACCTCTCTCGTCATCTGTTCTAAGGAAAGCCATGGGAGCTCAGAAAAGCTGTACTTGATCACCTGAAGGGGTCGGCTAATCACGAACAACCGCACCCCACCTTCATTCAAACCCAGCAGACAGCTTAAAAGGTTCTCGATGTCTTCGCACTCATCCAGTGCATCAACGACAACAAAAGGTGGGCGTGGATATTGTTTTACGACACGAGACACTAGGGCGGCGAGTCGCTTGGATTTACCGAGAATTGTATACTTTCGTCTCTGCTCTTTAACCAGAACATCAAGAACATCTCCTGGGTCAACCCCGATATCATCAAGCCCCTGCAATAACTGAGAGAGGAGTGAACGCATGACCTCAGCAGCGACAGTGGAGCGTTCATTCCGGAAATCGCAATAGGAAAACGCAAGCAGTTCGCCTTCGTCCATCGTGTTTTGGATATCATCGATCACAGAGGCACTGTCCCGAGAATGAATACCGGTCCTGAACAAATATGATGAAAACGCACGCTAAGACTGATTTCCCAGACCCGGCTAAAGCCACGCAAATGTTAACCCAAATAAAAATTATGTTATGAAATTCCTACGTTTGCCATGCAACCACAAAAACGCATCGTTGGCAGACCTCCATGTTTGATATTTATCAGTATCGGGTAGCCAGGTGCATGTATCCCGTTGTCGCAGTTCGAGCGTATCCTCGTGCTTTTCTGTGCAGTCCCACGGATCAAGCCATTCTAATGTTTCCTCCAACCGTGACCCTGCTCATGATGACCTTGTCGGGAACGTAGCAGATAAATAAGGTATAATGGCGAACGCACGATCCATTTCTGACCAGATTTTCTTTTTCCAGGACCGTTCGATCGGATTTGTGTTCTGATCAGCGAGGCCATGTCTGGTACTTTGGGTGTTAATCGAATGTCCTGCTGACTGACCCATGATAGCAGTTTCGTGGTTCCTGTAGATACGCATTAGAAACAACGAGACTAGATGAGTCCCCAAAGCATTCTAAAACCCTCACTAGACGTTCGTGTCAAGCAAGAAATAAAAGTAACCCCTGTTTCTCAAAAATCCGAATAGCCTGCTTGAATTTGCCTTCGACTGGTGCTGAGATGAAAATATTGCATAGCGTCGATGCAACACCACTCGAACTCGACTTGATTGATGCTTCCATTTCTTGCAATATATCTAAGCATGTCTTAGGTTCCCTGCTAGATAACCAGATCTCCAGCCGATCGTCGATGGCAGTGTATGCCAAAGGAGAATGCTCAAGTGTATCTGTGAGCAAGGTCTGGGAGGCAGCGACGATCCTATGCAGGTCTCCTGCCAATTGCTTGCGTGATAAATTGAGATTCCTGTCGTTCCCATCGCGTACGTGCACGACTAATGCATCGATGACTCGTTGTGTGGCCGACGCAATAGCGATGAGAGTTTCTTGCGCCAAATCCATTGCTGCCAATGTCCGCTGGTAAGACGGTTAGGTAGCAAGCAGGATGAGAAGTTTCGACACGCACTACAAACTAGATTTCAGTACTATTTATGAGATATTGGGGGCTAGACAATGTCTCGAGTAGTGAATAACTTTAAGGCTGTTGGAAGAAGGATCCCAAAGACGATCAGCTACCTGTCTCTGCGAATGGATATGGATACTTACATGGGGTGAATATCACTAGTATTTCACTTCACCAGGCCTTCAGGTCGTAGCCCAAGAAACCTGAAAGAAAACCGGTGCACGTTGAAAAGCCAAGGTGCGCGCTCAATTTCGAAGATTTTACCAAAATATTCTCTGAAATATGCATACATAGTCCGGCAGCCGCCTGTTTGATGATCGGGTATGAATATTGAAACAACAGTACTTCAGCAACTCCTCCGGCTAGTAGGTACATACGCTCTCCAAATGCGAATGGAGTTCAAGCGTGCATTGTTTCTATTACTAAGCGGTGTAGCCAACTCGGCTAAACCAAACAAGACGCCAAACAGAGTGACTTTCCATCCCACTTTCACGAACCTCCATATTCCTCCGAGTTTCTCACTCATTCAACAGGGCATGTGCACGTTGCCAATCATTTCGACAATAGGGGTGGAAAATGGAAGGCGGGGTGAACCTTGCAAGCGAACTAATGTCTGCCACGGCGTTGTGCCATTCCTACGACGACTGTGAGGTATGCATGGTAAATTTGAAACGTCTTTCAGAACTTCTTGCACCTGATGGTTGTATAAAACAAATGCGAGTAAGTAAGAACTTTTGATGAATAGTAAGGGCCTGAGGGACTTATGATTTGGCAGACAGGCCTGGGCTGACACGCTGAGGTCCATGATTGGCAGGTATACCACATAAGATTATGCAGTAACCCCTTGCCGCATTATGATAGTATCAGGGGTACTTACCTAATTTATATGATGGTCATCTCAACACCTTCAAACGCGATCTGGGGACCCAAGTAGTACATACCCTCTAAATCACTATAAACTGCGATCTCGCTAGCTCATCAAGTTATCTAACAAGTTTCAGGTTGGCCACACAGCCATATATCGCCTTCAGTCATCAATCGCGCAGTGTAACCCATCATCATCCCAAAATACGATGGTATATTATGTTCCTGCACGCATTCTATTCTATTCTGCATATCTCTTGCAATCGGTGGCAGTACTCTTTGACGATCACGTCACGATCAAATCACGATGACATAAGTGGATTGATCGAGTCAGATCCGAGTAAGGTCGAGCCAGTCTTCAGATCATCTTCAATTACTACTGGTGCTCGATTATCTATCAACTGCTAGTCTCCCGTACAACATGGCCCCACAAATCTGGCTGAGATGCGAAAAGAAGCAGTTTGAACACCGCTCGGCGCTGACCCCAACTACCGCCAAAAAGCTAATCGATGCTGGATTCGAGATCACCGTCGAACGCGACGAACAGCGCATCTTCAACGATGTCGAATTCGAAGCGTAGGTGTTCCGACCGCCTTCTCCTCTTTTTCCTTTCCTACACACTTCGTTGTACAGCGTCGGCTGCCATCTCGTCCCCAACAACACCTGGCCCAGCGCCCCAAAGGACATCTCGATCCTCGGCCTCAAAGAACTCCCCGCCTCCACTGATCCCATCCCACACACCCACATCCAGTTCGCACACTGCTATAAACACCAGGCCGGGTGGGCAGACGTCCTCGACCGATTCCATACCGGGGGCGGGACGCTCTACGACCTCGAGTTTCTTACCGACGCCAACGGCAGACGCGTCGCCGCGTTCGGGTTCCACGCTGGGTTCGCTGGCGCGGCGGCCGGTGCGCTCGCGGTGGCGGCACAACGACGCGGGGTGAAACTGAGCAGGCTCGAGCCGTATCCGAACGAGGCGGCCATGGTCGCACACGTCAAGGAAACGCTCGGGGGAAGCGGACGGGGCGTTAGAGCGCTCGTTATCGGCGCCCTCGGACGGTGTGGCCGCGGTGCCGTCGATCTCTTCCGTAAGATCGGTCTCGACGAGTGCGTCTTTCCTTTCGCGTCGACTTGTATACAACGGTCGTTGCTTACTTTTACGACACGCACAGAGGCGATATCCTCAAGTGGGACCTCGAAGAAACAGCTAAAGGAGGACCGTTCCCCGAGATCCTCGACGTAGACGTGTTCGTCAACTGCATCTACCTCTCGTCCTCCATCCCGCCGTTCATGACCAGGGACCAACTCGACGCGCAGACGTCCACAAGGAGGCTGTCCGTCGTCGTCGACGTCAGCTGCGATACCACCAATCCGTTCAATCCGATACCCATCTATACCGTAAATACGACGTTCGAGGAACCGACTGTGCCTGTCGAGCTTGCGTGCGTTTTCCTTCTGTTCGCAGAAAAAAGCTGACTCGGAGGACAGGGACGGCGTGCCGCCTCTATCGGTGATATCGATCGACCACTTGCCGACATTGCTGCCGAGAGAGGCGTCCGAGCAGTTCAGCGCGGATCTGCTGCCTTCACTCCTGCAGTTTCCTGAGCGACACACCGCACGCGTGTGGACCGACGCGGAGAAACTCTTCAAGGAAAAGCTCGCGGAAGCGGTCAAGGAACTACACGGCGGTTTGTGATCACCGGTGTAAGCCAAGGGTCAACCTGCAGCGTCCGCGGATGCGAGATTTTCGAAATGAATGACGCAGATACATAGACCGTTTTGGAGATATATAAAACTGTGGAGCACTCGTACACCCGTTGACAACCTGTGGAGCCTTTTTTTCCATTTCTTCTTGCTTCAATTATAAAAGACGTGTTTCATCATGGGCACATCAAAATGTTACCATCATATCTACGTACCGGGATTCCGAGGGAGTGGGAAAGCGATAAGAGTGACAACAGCAACGATAACATGAAGTGATCATCAATAGGTACCACGATCAATACGGATTGCATCAAGTCCATCCGTAACGAGCGGGCCAGCGCAAGATGGGGATCATTGACACAGTGGTCGTGCACAGGAAAAAAAAATCTACTTCCGTAACTGCAGGGTTTGGCTGAAAACGACGATAACTAATGTCCAAAGTTCGAGTGACAATATAGGTACCATGGACGGTACGGATTAGTTTAGTCCGTTCAAGATAACGATAATTGAGGCACGAGAGGTCACGCAGCATCTCCCCCAAATCATGTATCACCTAGCAAAGCTGCCACATCTTGACGTAGTCGCTGCAAATCAACGTTCAGGAACACTGAAACGATAAGACCATGGCTAAGACGCACATTCTAAAGGCCCTCTTGTTGGCGCTCGACGGCCACGTTCCGCTCCAAGTACTCTGTGCCGATGCAAAGTCTCGCATCGCGGCTATCACGACGGAATGCACGAGTGAGCGTTCCATTTTCAGTTCAAGCGAGGATTCCACGTACTGCCTGAGCCGTCGTACCACGGTTTCCCACCAACGCTATCAGGGAACCATCCACTCGTTCCGCCGACCGCAAGGTCAATGACCATGTAAAACGCTATCGAGACGAAGTTCGGCCGCGGATCGAAACGGAAAGAGAAACGGAAAAGAATACACCCACGTTGATCAAAAGGAGCCGCTGAAGTGCCGCCAAAGGCGGTCGACCACGGATCCTGAACCTCGATATACTTTCCCGAAGACATGTTCATAGCCACCGCGGGGAAGCCGCCGACATTGTAAAAGTACGAGTCAGTGTTCTTGGACGAGATCTCGAGGTTGATCATTGCTTGGAGGCGGTTATCCACGTAGAATCGCATCCAATTTTTCGCCCACTCCATCGTATACACGTGAAAATCGTCGGCAAAGTTGCCTCGTTTCGTGTTCACCCAACCGTACAGGCTCTTGAGCAGTGTTGAGGTGACGCCGCCGGCCCCTAAGTATGATAGCGGATGTTATTCAGCGCGACTGGTATGAGATGTAGGGTGACTTACCGACAGAGACCGGGGTGCTTCCAGAAGGGAAAGGCCCATAGTTGACGGTTGACCGCACGTAGTTGGACCCTTGGGCAGCGTACGAAGGTAGGTTACCTCTCGCTTCCATGATCTGGGTCGAGGATGTAAAGGGCGAAGGTGCAACACTAAGAATGCAAGGACGTACGTCGATCTCTCCACTCACGGGCCACCCACCGTAAACGCCGGTGCCTTGGGTGGCAGAAGAGTCGTTGCCCTCGGGCAACATCCATATCGCGGGCCACAGCCAGTCTCCCTGGGGAAGTTTTGCACGGACTTCGACCTTGCCGAACTTGATCGACTTTTTACCGCGTGTGTTGATACGGCCGCTCATGACCGGGTTGACGACAGTGCCAGCAGAGGCCGAGGAGATGGCGGTGCACGCGTTGTCGGTAGGGCCGGTCGACGAGGTTGAGTTGGTCGAGGTGGTAGAGTTGGTGGAATTTGTTCCGCCGTTGATGGTACCGCTGCCATTGCCCGTGATCGTGCCATTGGTGGAGGTGGTGCCGTTGACCGAAGTAGTGCCATTTGTAGCAGTGGTATTTCCATCCGGGAACTGCCTTTTTAGGATGGGTATTACATAAGCTCCGTGGTCGTTGTTGGCTACCACGTGTCAGACGAAGAACCCCAATCTAAGGGTCGTGTGACGCACCCTTGTCCGCAGTGCACCCGTCGAGGTTGTAGGTGGCGTTGTCCATGACAGAGCTGTACCCACCGTCGATGGAATCGCTAGTGAGTGTGGGCATGATAAAGAGCTGACCCCCCGAGATGTAGACGTTGTCAGTGGAGTCGGTGGTCATCTCGAACTCGCCGTTTCTGCAAGGTATGTAGCACGATTTCGATGGAGGTCGTTGTCTGACTCACCCGTAGCCTCCTAGCTCGACATCAAAGGACCAGCTATCTGTATCGAGACTGTCACCCGAGAAATTGTCGTCGAGGACCATGCAGAGCTGGCTGCTTTGGAGAAGGTGTACAGACTGGTACCCGCGGAAGACGAGTAGGGCTGCGACGGCAACGCCAATGAAGAAGCCTACAAAAGTAATCCACTTGCTTGCGCGCTCTAGGACGGGCCTTTTGCGTGCGAGCCAGGGTTTGTCATCGTCACTGAGCTTCTCGCGGAGGCGGGTGGAGGGCATGGCCTTTTTCTGGAGGGGAGGCAAGGGGAGGACGACGGAGGAGTTTGCATGGGAAGGTGCGTTGAACGGGAGGGCATTGTTGGGGGTGGGGGGTGACCAGGTGCTGGAGGGGCGGGAGGCGGGGGAGAGGAAGGGGCTGCGGAAGGTGATGGTGGTGGCGGAGCTGGACCTCGGGATGGAGGGCAGGGGAGGCTCGGTGATGCCTGTCGCAGCAGAGGAACGATAGAGGTTGGAGCTGGAAGCTGAGCCTGTGGAGGAGCGATACGGCAGGTTGGTGGGGGAACCGGCGAGGAAGGGTGGCTGGGGAAGGGGAAGGCCCTCAGCGTCAGCAGCCTGGCTCAGGCGGTTGATATGCTGAGTGCGGGTGGGCGGCGAGGTGGAGCGGGAGACCATGCGCACGGAGTCGCCGCTGCTCCTGCGGGAGATGGCGCCTGGGATGGGGTCCGGATTGCCCGGGTATGCCTGGAAGGGAAAGGTATATGCGGAGGGCGGGGGCCTCCGTTGGGGCATGTCGGCGTTGTCGTCGGCGGAGTGTGCACTGAGTGCTAGTTGGGAGCGGCGACGGGCCTTGCGGACGGAGGGGGGGTTGCGTGGTGCATCTTTGTCGGAGTCGTCAGAGTCGTCGGTTGAGCGGGGACGGGCAAGAAAGAAGGGGCTGGGTGGTGAGAGGGAGTGGCTGGTCTGTGAGTCGTCTTCGCTGGACATGTTTAATCTGATCCAACTGGCTTTATTGGTTTTATATCTAGTTTCGAGTCGCCGTTCTCTCAGTTCCCGATTTGGAGTATACGAGGATCTGAGATCTATCTCGACCTATAAAGGTTCGTGTCCATACACATTCGCTCCCCCTGCCATGGACTACGACAGATACGACGCAACTCTCCACTGGATATTCAAGCAGACTCAGGGTGATGCTTGGTTCCGTCCAAACGAGGACGCCGTCCCTCCTGGCGTATGTCTACGCACACACGACGGCTCGTTCCGCGTGTTCCCTTATGAAGTCGCTGCCCTCGAGCCGTTCGAGGTCGCCGTCGCTGCACTCAACCCCCTCGTCGCCGTAAAGGTCCGCAGCGCGGCCGTGCACGCCGCCCTCTCAGAGTCTCTCCTGGACGAAAAGACAGACTGCATCTATGTCGACGCAAACACGCGCATACAGGTCATCGACACTATGGTCCTCCTTCCGCAGGCCGACAAGGAGCAAAATGCCGCATTCATCGTATGTTTCCCCCTCCTCACCCATTCTCCGCCCCCTCACACTCTCTCCAGCGCGATGAACGCGTCCTCGTCGTCTGGTCCGACTCTCTCGACACCATCATCCCCATCGCACGCGATTTCGACGACCGTCTCATTCGTCTCCTGTGGAGAAATAGGCCCATCCACCCATCCTCCATCACTTCCAGCCCCCCTCTCGCCTCCCTCTCTGGCCACTCCGAACTTGGTTTCCCCCTCCACAATGAAAAGCAACCCGACTCTCATAGCCCGAGCCCCACTCCTCCCCGTTTCCGTCGCACCTGGTATGGCCGCAGGGTGTCCATGTCACCCTCTGAGTGTGAAAAAGCAGACCAAGATCCCCCACACCGTCCGACGGCCCTATATGCGCCCATCTACAACGGCTTCGCTGCTGGTCTCTCTGCAGGTAAGACCACCTTTCCCCTGACCGCTCCTCCTTACCCCCATTTTTCCAGTCTTCATCGGAAACGGTATCAAAATTCTTATTCAAGAATATATGCTCGACCAGGACTATAGTCACTTTCTCTTCCTCATCCTCGTTCCTGCCCTCTTCGCCGTATCTTTGGTTAGTCCTCTTCCCACATTACGTACCACCATTTCTAGACGCAATCTTCTTTCAGTTCTTTACCCTGCAGCTCGTCCAGAACCTCTCCATGATAATAGGTCCAATCGCCCACTATTACGAGAACTCGCGCTATTATTCCGCCGTTCCTCCCAGGCCAAATAAAGAAGTCGATGCCGCTCTCCCTCACATCACGATCCAGATGCCTGTTTACAAAGAAGGGCTGGATGCCGTATTGTTCGTATACCCCTTATTCTTTCGATCACCAATTCCCTCACGACCAAATCTAGGGCCCCATCCATAGACTCCCTCAAGCGTGCCATGCAGACCTATGCTCGGCAAGGTGGAACTTCCTCCATCTTCGTAAACGACGACGGCTTGCGCCTGCTCCCTCCCGCAGATGCAGACACTCGTCTCTCCTTCTATGCCACCCACAACATCGGTTGGGTCGCACGTCCACCCCATACGTACAACGCCAAATCAAACCCACGAGGTAAGTACCCGCATCACTCATGGCTCATAATTACGAAAACAGTTATCCAGGGTTTAGGCGTGCGGGTCGTTTCAAGAAGGCTTCCAACATGAACTATGCCCTTGACCTGAGTCTACGCATGGAGCGTATCCTCGAGCGCCTCCAATCTGAGACGTCATCCTCGAACATCCGAGGTTCCGTTTCCACCACCGGACTGGACAGTTATGCCTCCGGTCCGACCCCAGGTACATTTGGGCTACAATATCTTGGTCATCCGGGAAACGACCAAACCGTCATTCAGCCCTACGTATCTCCTGCAGCGAGCGGGACGGGCACCCCCACAAGACCTGGAACTCCTCGCACTTCCACTCCTGTCTTTAATGGAGCGCAGAATGCTCCCAGCCCTCCAATTTCTGCGATCGAAGACCTGGAAGAACGTGCATTGCAGATGGCAATGGAAGAAGGTAGCTTCTGTTCTCCCTCGTCGTTTGCCTCGGACACTGGAGCTGATTCGCATGATCAGTGTACGAGCAATCCGACGGCCTCTATCGTCCCTGGGCAGCCAACGCTCGTTCACTTCGCATTGGTCCCATAGTTCTGCTTGTCGACGCCGATACGGTCGTACCAGAGGACTGTTTCCGAGATGCTGCGCGCGAATTTGCGGAGCGCGCGAGCCAAGAACTCGCAGTGCTGCAGCATGAGAGCGGTTCGTGCCCTCTATCCTGCTTCTGTCTGGTGATGTTCATGCACGCGCCAGACGTCATGCAGGTCGCCCACCACTACTTTGAGAACGGGATCGCATTCTTCACACATCGCATCAATAAGTGCATATCCATGGCTTGTGCCAATGGTGAAGTCGCCCCCTTTGTCGGTCACAACGCCTTCCTTCGCTGGCAAGCACTCCAAGATGCTGCCTTCGTCGATCCTGCGGACGGCAAGCAAAAGATCTGGTCCGAATCTAATGTCAGCGAGGACTTCGACATGGCCCTCAGATTACAATTACGTGGTTACATTATTCGGTATGTTGACTCCATCCCCGCGCTCGGAAATTGCATCTTCATTGACGTGTGTTTCTGATATAGATGGGCATCATACTGTAAAGGTAGCTTCAAAGAAGGCGTGTCGCTCACCGTAGACGACGAACTCAATCGGTGGCAGAAGTATGCCTATGGATGTAGCGAGTAAGTACCCTGCCTATTTGGAAAACTCCGTGGACATTTTCCTTTTCCCTCGGTAGGCTATTGTTCAACCCGTTCGTGCAATGGTGGCGCAAAGGACCCATCAATCACCAAATCCACAAATTTATGTGGTCCAGCGCTCCAACACATTACAAGATCTCCATGTTGGCTTGTACGTTTGCCATTTTTGATAGGAGAGCCGAACTTGATCTAGCTTCTTTCTTTATCTCATAGACATGTTCTCGTACTGTCCGTCTCATTCCGTTTGATTCCCTTTTTCATGACACACTGACGACCGTCGTTCGTTTCAGATGGAATTGCCGTCTCTGTCACGCTGTCATTTCTGAACTACTTTTTGCTCGGATTTCAGTTTCCGGTTGATGGTTTCTACATGCACAGCTTCGAGATCTGGTTGGCCACGACTGTTGTGTTCTTCGGTATCGGAAATTTGGGTTACACGCTCCTGCAGTACCGGCTCGGTGACAAGAACCTCGTGTGGGCTTTTCTGGAATGCATGATGTGGATACCATTCTTGTGAGTTTGAGAGGTTGAAACTGGCCACTTTGGTAGCAGGAATTCATTACATGACAGTTTCTTCTTCTTTGGCGGTCTTGGTATCCCCCTTTCGCTGGCTATACTAGCTCACCTGTTCTCATACGATATCACCTGGACGGCCACGAAGAAGGAAGTTGAACGATCCAATTTCTTCAAGGAAGTGCCGAGGATATTGAAGAGGTGAGTTCTCGTCGTCTTGCTCCACATTTTCCGTTGTAGTCTTGGAACATGTCCGCTCGAACTCCCAGCTCCAGCCTCGCTCCGATGGCACTCCATCTTCCTGGCATTCACGGTCCCATTACCCTATGAGATAATCAGATCTGTGCTGATACGCGATTATACCTAACAGGTTTTGGTTCCCCTTCCTCGTGTGCATCGCGCTCATAGCGGGGATGATTATCGTCAGCACCCCTTTGGTTCCCTATCAATGGCAGCTTACCGGAAATGGGTGGGCCGTCATCCTTCCGCTTGCGTTAGTCTTTTCCTTTCCCGGTTGCTCTATGTTCCGCTTACGATCCTTGCATTACAGGATCGCTTGTTCATGCCATTTATTATTCCCAGTGAGTGGCCTTCCATTTTTTCCCCTCACCCAAGCATCAGGGTGACCACATGGATGATTCCGTGATCGGTCCTTTTCCTGGACGTTTCCATATCGAAATGCCGTGTTCTATCACGGATGCGTGTGGTTCTGGTTCTGTGTTGCTGAGCGTTGACCAATCGCGTCGTTTCTGCAATTTTCCAGATCGTCCTTAATCCATGGTTGATGATATTCTCCTACTAAACGCCATGGTATCCACCACCACCTCACCACCACTATGCTCACTATCATTGCATACTCGAGCAAGCATGCATCCCGTCACCGTGTTCCGATTTCCGATTCCGTGTACATACATGCGTTGGCCGCAACTCGAATCATCCCAGTGAACGGTGGACGGACATGTCACCCCGCACGTCTTCCCATTCAACGACCCCTGGGTTTCACCATATTTTCCTATGGACTCGTAATTATCCCAGCATTCATGGCCGCTGGCCGACAGTCATTTGCACCCCACTTCATAATTACTTATACCTTCTTGGACTGTTATTGCATTGGAACTTTGCGCTCTTCCTCCTTAACGCCACCCCATGTACCTACCACTTTCTGGGAGTATTCCCCTTGCGTTGACGATGCCCTGCTTTTCATTCCCGCCGGTTTCTTCCTTCATACCTCGTTGTCGAACTTTGCGTACTGGACCGCGTGCATGGACGCAGTGGAGCGAACGATCAAATAGACGAGAAGCCAGTGAACGATTTGGTCAGTGCAAGCCCGGGGTTGGGTGAAGTGGGTGCTCGAATTATGGTACGCATGCCGACCTGGCGTATCACACGTGCAAAGAAGTGTTGTGCCCGCTTTTTGATCGGCCTGCAGGTTCCATGATATCTAGGCAGTGCCAGTGTGCGTGTGTGGGAGAGACCCTGCCACATGCGAGCGGGAATGAAAGCTTTGGAGCACGATCAGCGCTCAGCTTTGCCGACCGATTAGGCGTGTCTTAACCTCGAGTTCGGTGTGTTGTGCCTTCGATCGGGGGAATGGGGTCCAAGAGGTTGGAACTGACGTGACGACGTGATATATTACGTTACGTTCGGGTAGGATATGGCATGTGAAGTCATCGACTATGGGATAACTAGGACGGCGTCGGTCAATCTATCGCCGTGTCGGAACGCATTAGTATCAAAGTGGAGCTCAACCCGACTCGGACTCGGACCGTCGAGGCGGATCAATCGCATCAGTCAATCGGGCGTGAGGTCTTACATGCCGTTAGGCCCTTTTCCTTCGTGACTTCGACTCCAAGGCCCAAGAAGCTTGTCTTATAAGTTACACACGCGGCTAATCTTATCTAGGACATTCTTGACCGATGATGCGGAAGTCCGAAGACGAGTTACAGACATCGTTATGTCACAGTATATGTTTAGGTACCATCGCGACGCCCAATGTCAAGAAAGCGTTATCTGGCGTGTACTATGTACTAGTCCGTGGGCAGACCCTAGGTAACATGAAGAGGTCGTTCCTACTCAGTTTTCATTTAGTTAAACTGGCTCGTTCGGAGGTATGTAGCCGTCTGAAGGCCAAGGAACGTAGTGTTGAACATTGCAAAAACTGGGATTATTCCCATGGTACCCTTACGCATACGTACAGCTGCGTAAAGATAGGAGATAACTAGGGCTCCGAATGAACGCGCTAGCATCAAGATGGGCCAACTGTTACAGAGTATACGCCTATACCGCAGCAGGGCATGATAAGGTGCGTACGAACTTGTCAGACTTTCAAGAAAGAAAGAAAGAAGAGTCTACACACCGAACAACCCAACGTCATGGTGTAAAAAGCTCACGTAGACGGGACAAGATGATTCTTAGCAGGCTGTGATAATGTAGGTCCTTATCGAAACCTTGTTGTTTGTTCTCGAACGACGCAGGGCCAAACGGTCTTCCTGGCCCATCGATACGTACACTCGCCGTGATGGTGGCGGACAAAGAGTTGGCTGCCAGTCACTGGCCAAGTTACTTCGGCACCGATGAGTCGCCAACGTCACGAAGTTTTTGTTCGGTTCACGGTGACTGCTGCCAGTGGCAATTGTCACGGGTTCAAAGTAGCGATTCAGAGTCGGAGGAACCCCGCATCATCATGATCGACTTGGACTCGACCTTTTGATATCGGACGTCCGATCGACATGCCATCGACGTGGAAATCTCCCTTTGTGCCCCAACTACAATTGGACTCGGGTCATTTATTTTGATTGCGAGGCATAACGGTCTCACTGCGTCCTGCCTATCTCCCAGAGCCCCGCTTCAAATCTGCAGACTGCGCGCAAACTGCGTGGCGGAACTTTCCCTCAGACTGACAGGGTTGTTCTCGTTGTCGAGCATGTTCAGATTGAACTGATAACCCTTTCTCCATCGAACTCCAAGCATGCTAGCGGTTTTTCGAATTTCGTCTATTCCCCCTGTGCAGAGAGGGGTGCTGATTGGCAAGGTTAGTCCTCGTACATGTCCGATTGCACACTAGGTAGATAAGCATAAGTTTATAAGAGGTGGTTCGGCCATCACACAGCATCCTCTGTTTCACAGCATTAGAATCCAGTTCATCCCAATAAACAGTACGCCCAAAGTTCTCGTTCCATATTTAATATCGTTCGACGTCAAATTACAGACTGACAGATCGCGAACCCATTTGCATCCAAACATATGGCATTATCTTCTTCCTCGCCACTAGCTGTCAATCCCGACCCTCCCATAGGCTGGACCAAAGACAAAAAATATATGTTCAGGAGTGACTACTGGGATTCACCTTATAGCGTCAAGCTTTCGAGTTCCAGCTCAGCAACTTTTACGGCCTCAAAAGATGCTGAGCCCATCTGGACTCAGAACCCCAAGTATGCACACATACTCTCCATTTTCCAGGCCAGGCAGTGCCACTGTCGTACCATCTTTGGGACGGGATGGGAAGATCAGTTGGCCTCATCTCGAACGTAATAGGGATAGACGAGATTCGGGAAAACACGAACAAGTTTGGAGGGGGAGATTGCTTTAAGGGATTGGAACTGGTGGAAGTGGAACTCACGTCTGATAAAGATGCGATTGTATATTACACTCGTATGTTTAGCTCATGATGGCGGCAAAATGATTGCAGACGCACAAATATTCCTCCATCCTCTACTACATCGCAGAGCTCCACGAGCTTGGCAAGGCCTGTGAGGTTGAGGTTGTGCTACTTGTTGAGTGTGTCCCTGCAGGTGACCAAGTCAGAGACCTTTTGATGACTAGGCTCTCCAGCGGTCCAGCGACGGGGAAAGCTTACGTGTCACGCAATATCTCTCCCGATACGCGTTGCATTGATAAGATGAACAGAGTCGAACTCGACGAGGATCCAAGCACTATCACTCCCTCCCCGTTATGCGTTGCCACACCACACAATTTGAAGCTCCACTCACGACAAGGACAGTCAAGCGAATTTCGAGAGTGCTTGAGATGACTGCTACAGATATCAATCATGGGATATCTTCGCGTAGGCGGGACAGGCGTCCAAGAGTTACCCGACGTTACCGTGGTCGTCAGCGACTCAGCGTGCTATCCTAAATGGGACAAGGTGATGACAAGCGGAGAAATGGGGATGATGAAGTTTTCGCTGACAACGCACAGTTTGCAGTCGATGTCGATGTCGGTGTGCGTCTTCAACTACAAGTCAAGCCGACGAAATCATCGGAAAAGAGGGGACCTGCAGGGGGAAGACATGCGCACGTCTGTTTCCTCTTTCACATGAACAACCAGAACGTAAAGGGATCGACGTAGCTCAAGTTTGCAACGAACAGTGTCTTGCGAATTGCTTGTCAGGGAGCACTGGAGCCTAGAACGCACTGGCATGCTGAAGATATTCATGAAGCAGTAGGCGTACGAGTACCCCGACGGACGTCTGTCCCGCACGTTGAATCGGTACAGAGGAAGTTATTCGGAGCATGTGGAACATGACATCGGTCGGGAATTGAGCACAGCATTAATGGGGTAGTGGTAACCTGGGTCGTTGCCATCGACCCGCCGGGGGTTCGATTCCCTCTTAATGCACGTTCTCCTTATTTTTTCTTGAAACATCAAATGTCCTGTGTCGTGATCAGACTATCTCTAGCGACCAGAGGTATTGGATTCTAGTGATCTGCAAAAGGTTACGAATAGAACTTTCTGTTCTCGTTGGGACCAAATAAATCTTTCCTGATCTCAGGCAGCATCTACTCCAGTATCAGTAACTCTGACTTGTTGCTTGGCAAAGTTGCTTACTCTGTCCTCCAGCAATCTGAGACGCTCATCCAGTGTATTGTCGATCGTTATTCGCTTCCCACCGTTCACGAGTTTGACTCCCCCGGGACTAAGGGGTCCTAAGCCTTCGTCGGCATAGCAGTACGAAACCAAAACATACCTTTCATTGTTCAGTATTCCCTGAATATCAAATGCTACCCGACGATCGGTCAATTGGGTATAGGTCCCTGCAGCGGCCTCCGCAGCCTTCTGCGCCCACTGAACGTCCTTTTCGCGTACGACTACCGTTACGTTGGGTTCCATGAGTTGAAGGAAGCCTTGAATGATGGCTCCCTCGAGGAACTGCTCATACCGACCCTCGTCCTTGGAAAATGTCACGATGTGCGAACGTGCGACTGCAAACAATTCCTGGAGCTGTTCCTCCCTGCGATGCAGCAGCTTCAAACGCGACTTGTTCGTCAGATTGGACTGGGCGCTAGGATGTCGTCGTTTGAGTCAGAACACGTCACGGCGGTGAAGACGCGCATTGGATCATGCGTACATCTTTTGCGCGACTTCGACACCCTTGTGTTTCTTTTCGTATTGCGCGTCGATAGCTTGTTGTTCTTGCTTCACGAGCTTGGCCTAACAGGCGAGCACGAGCATGAGCGTGAGCTCGCTAGCGATCGGACGACGACGCACCTTTTCGATGGCAAATTCTTCATCTGCTTTGACCTTGATCTCGCGAGCCTTTTCCAAGGCTTCTTGCTTGATGAAAGCCACCTGGATGCGATCGTTTTGAGTAATAGGTCGATGATGGATTGGCAGCAGGGCATACCATCTTGTTCATCTCGCTCAGTACTTCTTCATCGTTGAGTGGTTTTGCAGCCATGGTAGTTGTGGTGGAAAGCGAGTATTTAGTAGCCGCGTGGCACGTGCTTGCGTGGAGTGACCGGCAATCAACGGACGGGGGACCGAAATGCCGGGTCACTACAAATGTGAGCACCTCGGCTCATCCTCAGATTCCTCACGACCTCCACCTCGCTCGCTTTCGTCTTAGCGTTCAGTCTCGAGTGTGGGTTATCGTCGGTCCCGGGAGGCGCATGCTACCACCTGACTTGAAACATCAATCCTGCTACGAAACATGGATGCACCAATTGCGCTTCTCGGCGGCCACCTTTTCGCCTGTGCTCTCTTCCTGTACCGTCTCGTGTCGGGTCATCTATCCTACCCCATCCAGGTGCTGTTCAGACGGCTCTATTGTCTTGTAGCTGTCTCGACGTGTGTATCTCTCATAAGCCCTCCGAGTTTCCCTTCCTCCGGAAACTTCCTGTGGTACAAGGCACCGGGCACAATATGGGCACAAGAGTTCCTTCCAGTTGGGAATGGTTACCTGGCTGGTACGCGTCAATTATGTCGGCCAATGCTGTTGCTCAGTATGCAAACCCACAGCGATGCTCCCTGGTGGCACTCTACAAGAGTCAACTCAGCTTAATATTGAATCCCTCTGGTCGGGCGGACCATTCCAAGATCCGGTACGTTGTCTGGCATTGCTATAGAAATGGCTGACCCGTGCTCATGATCGTTCTCGCCTCAGTCGTACAATGGTGGTAACAGTCTTCCCACCCAGCACCCGCAGCTTGTTCAAGATATGCAGAGCATTCGCCAAGCTATCTTTTCTAGCTCATCCGGCACAATCAATGGTAGGCCTGGTTGTCCATACACATACGTGACAGAAAGTAATATTTGGCCCAGACATCGAGGATATCATGGCAGATGCTGGCGCCTACGGTAAGCAACGGTGACTATTTTTGGAACCGATGCTCACACTCATGCTACGGTGTCTCCCTACTATTCGGCCACGTCATCTACAGGTTCATACGCCGGTGCAGGGTATTTGCTGGCGACCTTCGATGCCTATGGTACAGTAACGAATTACGCGAGATGGTTAAACCTTGACGATGGCGTTGCACGAACCGTATGGTCACAGGGTGGAGCGACCTTTATCCGGTATGCTGGACGCTCTGAAGAGATAATAGTTGATTGACTCAGGTCCCACAGAGAGACATTCTGCTCGCATCCCATTCGCGCGTGCGTGCAATACGTGAACTCTACCAGTGCACTCGGGTTGCCACCACTCACCTATGCGTTCTCTGTTGGCGCTGAGATCGGACTTCCGACTCCTAACGTCACCTGTCTTGACCATTCGACTCTCAGTATCCGAGGTTATGTGGACAATCCTGGAATGCTCTATGAGATCCTTGCTCGAGTGGTAGCACCAGGCGGCGACACGAGGTGTTCTGCGGTGTCCGGATCACGTCGTCCCAACGCCACACTCAGCGTAGACGGTGCCTCCGAAGTGTGGGTTACTTGGGTGGGCGACACCAACTACGACATGGCATCCGGCAATGTTTCTTTCAATTACTCTTTTCAGGGTTCAGATCCTCACGACAATCTCGCTGCCCTTTTGTCTTCCTCAAGTCTCAAATATACCAATTATAAATCTATTCTCGCAGAGCACGTTACCGACTACCAATCGATCATGGGACCATTTTCACTTTCACTTGGCCAGATACCTGACCTCAACACACCTACGGACCAGATTGTTTCATCATACCAGATGGACGTTGGAAACACATACCTGGAATGGTTGGCATTCAATTTTGGAAGGTATTTATTGACTAGTAGCGCTAGAGGGGCCCTACCAGCAAACTTGCAGGGCAAGTGGGCTGACGGGGCGACGAGCGCTTGGTCTGCGGGTGAGTGTTCACCCTTATCCCGGACTGGACAGCACTTGCGATGATGAATCTGCGAAACAGATTATCGTAAGTATATTCACTAATGCACAACCAACCTGCATGCTCAACCTCGTTCCTAGACGCCAATATCAATATCCAAATGAATTATTGGTTCGCTGAGATGACCAACATGAATGTTGTTGTTCCTCTGTTTGACTACATCGAAGTATGCTTCCGGCTCGCATCAAAGGATTATTGTAATTGACGGATCTAGTATACCTGGGCTCCGCGCGGGGCCTACACCGCTTGGGTTCTGTATAACATTACCTCTGGCTGGGTAACTCATAGTGAGGTCAGCTTTTCCTCCGGACTTGTTATACATGCGTTCACACTGCTGTAGATGAATGTACGCCACAACGGCTTCCTGGGCTCTTTGATTTCCTCATGTTTTATAGATTTTCGGTCACACTGGGATGAAACACAGCGGGAATTCAGCCCAATGGGCCGATTATCCGGGTACGTCGTTCTGTCTGAGTTAATGCACCAGGTTTCAAACACATCGCATCGCAGAATCGAATGCTTGGATGGTACGTTTTCAGGCACCATTGCGTATTTGCAGGTAGTGTACCCACGTATCGCAGATGATTCATGCTTGGGATCACTTTGACTATACTAACGATGTCGAATGGTGGAAGTCTCAAGGATATCCGCTTCTAAAGGTTGCCATGCTTATCTTCTTAGAGATAAAACTTGACGATAGGCCACTTGTAGGCTGTTGCAAGTTTCCACCTGGATAAGCTTGTCGATGATTTATACTTCAATGACTCTACTCTGGTCACAGCACCCTGCAACTCTCCCGAGCAAATGCCGATTACGTTTGGTATGTTCACTGTAGATTAATACCTATTGCATCAAGTGACAGGAATCTAGGATGTGCTCATGCTCAGCAGCTTATTTGGCAGCTTTTCAACGCCGTTGAGAAAGGATACGTGGCCGCTGGAGACACAGACACCGCATTCTTGAACTGTATGTCTCACTTGTACTCGTCACCTGGCAGATGGATTTTCTTACTGAACCTTTAGCTGTGCTATCCAAGCGTAGACAAATGGACAAGGGCCTTCGTATTGGACGTTGGGGACAATTACAAGGTCAATCATTTTAATCATTTTCACCAGACCGCGCTGATTGCGAACTGTCCTCAGAATGGAAAGTTGATATTGATTCCTTGACAGATACCCATCGCCACCTGAGTCACTTGATAGGAGTAATTACACAGGTCTTGCTCCGTTTCCTCCGACTCAAAAAAATTAGTTATACCCAGGTTATGCTATTGCATCATACGATCCTGTTCTGCAAGGTGGTTTGACCATCAATGGGACGTTCCTTAATTATACCAAAGAGCAACTTCTCGCTGCCGCCGAAACAAGCTTATTTCAAAGAGGTAACGGCACGGGTCCAGACGGCGATGCAGGCTGGGAGAAAGTCTGGAGAGCTGCAAGTTGGGCGCAACTCGAAAATGAAAACCACTTCTATAAGGAGCTTACCGTGCGTGTGCTATTGGTTATCCCCTTGGCTTCTTGACGATCTTTGCATTAGTACGCTATCGAGACAAATTTCGCCCCGAATCTGTTTGATATTTATACCCCTGGATCTGACGTGTTCCAAATCGACGCCAACTTTGGATACTCGGCCGCGGTTCTGGTTAGTCGTCGGATGCCAACGCAAAGTACATTTCAAACTGATACTATCTCATATCCAGAACGGCCTTTTGCAGGCTCCCGACGTGGCCAGTATTGACACTCCACTCCAGGTGACACTCTTGCCGGCGCTGCCCGCCAATTGGAGTACTGGATCGATTAAAGGCGCGCGGATTCGTGGCGGGATTACTCTGGACTTTGCTTGGAGCGATGGAAAGCTAACCTCTGCAGTGTTCGCCGTTGATGATAATGTTGCCGGGCGGGAGCGAGAAGTCGTTATAAAATATGCTGGTGAGGTTATAGGACGGTTCAGGAGCAACGGAGGGATGGTTGTGATTTTAGGGTGAGCATAACCCCGATGAAGTCCTGGTCTGTAAACTACGCCGTACATACAACGTGTAACCTGTGGCGAAATACCGAACACACTCCCTTTTAGCAGCGCTAAATGATCGACGCAACCACGCGCCGGACATGAATTATAGTCCCAAAGTTTCACACCACGCAACAGTACGTCCAAAGTTCCCGTATCATATTTCGTATTGTTTTTAACGTTCAATCATGTCCTAACTCTAGGCTGACAGATCGCGGGCCCATTTGCATCTGAAATGGCATTGTCTTCTTCCTCGACACTACCTGTTAATCCCGACCCTCCTATGGGCTGTATCAACAACGAGAAATACATTTTCAGGAGTGGCTACTGGGATACACATCACGGCGTCAAGTTCCAGCTCAGCAACTTTTACGGCCTCAAAGATGCTGAGCTCATCTGGATTCGGAACCCCAACTATGCAAACATATTCTTCATCTTTCAGGCCAGACATGGCTCCGGGCCGTTGTCGTATGCATCTTCGGGATGGGATGGCGAGATAAGAGTGCCTCATCTCGAACGTAGCTGGAACAAATGATATTTGGGAAAACATGAACAAGTTTGGAGGGGAGATCGCTTTAAGGGATTAGGACTAGTGGAAGTGGAACTCCCGGCGTCAGATTAGGATGCGGTTGTATATTACATCTGTGTATGTTTTAGTAGCTCATGAGTCATTGGTGATAAAATGTTGGCAGGCACTACAGCCGTTTTTATAGATCGTGGCTCCCTTAGCTATATGGTTGGGTACTTGTTCCCCATGAGTGCACGTAGTAGATCATGCTGGAGAATAAATGAGGTTCATCTAACAAATGTATCCACTGCGGCTTCCTGTACCGGGTCCAGGGGTGCGCGGAGGGTTGTGGTGGTATTGTGGTATTGTAAATGTAACGAAGGGGACTCGGGTGCGCCGTTACGATCAATGTTAATGTTCCAATCGTACTACCTCGTTGCGCCGTAACAGGCCTCATACGCCGCAAGACCTTTCAGCCACTATTTGTAACAGTCGATGGCAAAATTATATCAAGGGTGAAATCGAACAAGTGACATGAAACAGGAGGGAAAGACTTATAAAACCATCTTACTATCGCAACTCTGCAAATCCGATTCGGGGGTTTCCACCGTTTCCACCGAATTCGAACGTGGTATAGTAGCCCCGAAGGAAAGTGCTCCCGACTATCCAGAACGCTGGTCATGGAGAGGGTGATCGACTTAAACAGTCAAGGAAATGATGGATAGAAAAACTTACAAGCACCTGTATCTTTAGAGATGATGCTGCTAAAACACTTGTTCGAGCCCGACGAGATCTTTCCAATGTTGAGGAGTTCGGGAGGGATCACAAACGACCTGCCGCTAAAGCTAAGGCTGATGGCCGGGAATGAATTGCATCGAACTACGGGGTGTTGGCGCAATTGAGCTGCGAAAACATACCGACACTTACAACAATAGTATCCATCACCCACATACATACCACCAAGGGCTTTGTACATATTAGAAACTCGCGTCGGATCACCAATTATTAAGGTAGCACCAGTGTCGATGGTGGCGGGTACATCGTTTAGAACCATATTGCCCTTGCCATCCCGAATGCTCTGTATTTCCACTTGCCAGTATGCCTGAATAGCTGATATGAGAGATTGTTTACGTCCACCAGGCGTTCCATCTCACCTGCTCCGTCACAGGGGTATACGTGAATTCACCATTGTAAAGTTCAGGGTTAGCTCCACCGATGTACAACTCGCCTCCATTAGCGGTGAGCTTGACTGAAAACACTGGCTCGACGACCTTGTTGTCCACGAGCGTCGTGAATAACGGCTTAGCAGGATAAGTCGAGAGAGACTCGAAAGCCATTCCCAACATGCCGTCTGCAGCCCAATTGTCTATGTGGAATTGGGGAGAATAAGACACTGCAGCACCAATGGTCTGCTTGTCCGCCTATTAGACAGTCAAAAGTGATCGCGTTTCATAAATGATACGGAACATACCATGAAGTCAGCAATGGCTACATTGTCCGTATATTGCATACCTGTTACACTGGATCCATCGGCATACAGTAAGGAGAACGCCTTGGGTGATCCATCAAACTCGATTTTGACGGCAGTGCTTGATTCATCGGGATTCCAGAGAGTGTGACCGTCGCAACTGCCATCATTACAGAGGTTCCATGGCACGAACAAATCGCTGCTCCAAAATTGAACAAGCAGGCTGGATGTGCTCGACAAGAAGTGCTTACCTACACCCTGTGTCGATCTCGACTTCACGACAACAGGGATTAGGACAAGGATTAGCATAAAGATATGTCAGGTGTGAAAAGAAACTACCAAAAAAGGTCTTGGGGGGAGTACCGATCGAAATCTCCCCATACCAGTTTCTCTCCTTGTTACTCGTCAAAGGGGCGGTGGCCCCACGCTCTGGTATCCCGCTCCCATTCACAGCATATCGGTGTGTGGTTCCCGTGTTCTTTTCGTAATTGTCGAAGCTACGAAGAACCTTACTGTTGAAAAATAATGCCTGAGCGAGAACGAATGGAATGTCACCATTCACGTAACATACGCGCTGAGTGATGCAACGTGAGCGTTGAGTACATCAATATCAACAGTGTTGTCTGGATTCAGGAAGGGGGTGCCATGTTTAGTGAGTTTTATGGCGATACCATTGCTTTTGACCGCCGGCCTGGGCACTGCAGCGGCAAAATAAGCCAGTGAAGAGATGGTCAAGGCCACCGGCAATAAGAAGCGCATAGGGAATATGATCAATTGACCAAAGCCTTGATGAAGACTCACATTGACTTATGTAGGACCCGAGTCACCCGACACGCATAGTAGCGGCGCCGATGGCAAAATTTTGATATTGGAAATTGTTGATTTGAGGACTAGACACCCAATCTACCACTGGCATCGACCTGTCCATCATTTTGTTGCACTCCAAGTCACCGCCTTCAAACGACACATGGCATATCAAAGATTTCCAAGAGCAGAGGGATCGTTCTGGACATTTACAGGGTGGTTTGCGCCGGTGTCGGAGCGGACGAGGTTGATACGCGGGGACCGAACCGCGACGGGCAGCAAAAAGGTACTAGAGAAACGCTTTGCGTACTACGATTAAGGTAGATGTCAAGGAAAACCGACGAACCTCACGTGATGTGACAAGAGCGTTACCATGCAATCACCACAGTGCTAAGCCGAATATGCTGTTTTCAAAGTCAGCAAGTAGAGTCATGCTCGCTGCACGCGCGTGCAGCAGCAACGATAAGCTGATTATCGCGCATTGTCGCTACTGTAAATATCTTCAATGATTCCTTCAAATGTTTCGCCATGTCTTTTCCAGCTCCATCCTAGCATAGTGTAAAGGTTCCCTTCTTCATCCTCTACTTCCTCACAAGTTGCTTTGTGATGCCTAGGTCCCTCCGAGTCTGGTCAGATGCCTGGGTCACTAGTACAGTCACCATGGTGTCAGTGGAGTCCATATCCAAGCCTGGGTCACCATGATGCTCCAAGCTAATAAGCCTACTAGCCCTGGCTCTCTTTGAATCATTGACATTTTGAGCCCAGATTGTATGTGACCTCTTCTTCCTGGCCATGATGAGACTCCCGTGCGCGACTCTGTTTGTTCGGCGCGAACCGGTTGCCGTGCGGTGCTAAGTAGGTTGCGGAGTTCCACAATATTCAATAAACATTATTTTACTGATTATCCTCATAATATTAATAACTTATTCAAATCTTCATCTTTTGCTAAATCACACCGCAGGCATGTTCACGACCATCATCCGAATACAAGCGTGGTTTGAATTTTTCACTTATGGTGTGGTTGTTTTGTTATTAATTTTGCAACACTACTGTCACGTTGATCACGTGAGGTTCGTCGGCTTCGCATGGCATCTACCTTATGTAAGTTGGGTACTGTTGATTTCGATCTACGCACAGCCTCGGGCACAGCATCAGACTCGTCAGATCTTCAGACTCCACCCATCGTGTAGTCGAGGTATTCCAGAATACAGGTCGTCCCAGGTCATCAATATCGTCGTCGTTGCTCACATCCACCGAGTCCCTGTATAACCATCACGGTGGGTGAGACTGACGGTCGCCTCGGTTCGTCGGTTCGCGTCAGGGGTCGTGCTTGCTATCTCTGACCAGTTCCAACATTTTTAGGGTCGAATCTGAATTCCAGAAATGTTTGGGCATGAACAAAACCGATACTACTACGCAATGTGTATCGTTGATATCTATCCTATCCTGCCAAAGATGCAATGCACAGTGGATATGCAGGGCTTGCGACTCGAACGCCGATCGAACTCGTAACTCATGAGTGACGCTTCCGTCTCATGCTTTGATTGTTATCCCTCAGGCTTCTTGGCGGAACACTAGGTCTGATGTCGATGTCCGAAAAGTCCATGGACACATCTAATACTCCTTCGGAACCGCTGTGAGCCTCCAAACTTCTTGCTCGCACGTTCGACAGCAGGCGTCACCACCGATGAGCCATTGGTTACACGCGCCTTCTTCGGGCTCATCAATGATCATTGATGTGTGATCTTCGAAATCGCTTGACGGCTGGTTGGATGAAGGGCCATCATCCTCCGGTAGGGAATTGACGAAGAGGAACAATCCAGCACGAGGTCATCATGATCCGAGATGAGTGAGGACTTTCGTTGCTTCTACCGCAATGTACTTGCTGGGTAGGCGCCTCGTCGCAATGATACGCGTTTTATCTAACTGTCAAGGGCTCGTGCAATACCAAACGGAGGATAGCGGCCCATTCCAATACAAGCCACTATAGAAAACAATGCAAAATCCCGTTACGTTATGTTCATCTTGGTGTTCATAACTAACACCCCTTGTAAGAAAGAACCCCGACAACGAAAACTCCAAGGAACGGTAACGGTCAATCCCTGAACAGGAGTAAATGTTGCTACCGAACGAAATATATGTGCGGCCCTGAATGCAGAATACAATACTCACCTGTTTTACGACGTCCGCAACGTTTATGTATGGTAGAAAATCGGTGATGACTCGGAGTTGTAGCGTATGATAACATTTTAGGTCGCGCAAATGAATGATGCGAGTTCCACGACTACCACGTGAATTATTTATTTCTAACATTGTGCCCTTCCCTGCAGGCAAGGTCCATGGGTCCACTAGAAGGGCTCTTCAATGAATTTGGATGCAATTGCGCCAGCCGCTCGATTTTACCATCGCATTAATGGGGTAGTGGTAACCTGGGTCGTTGCCATCGACCCGCCGGGGGTTCGATTCCCTCTTAATGCATTTTAGCTTGTTCATTTTTTTAGATAGCAGTTTCCTATCCTGTATCTCAGACTGCATCTCCCAAAACCTGTGCTTCGGGAGGAGCAAGACGCGACGAAATGAGTACCCCACTACCACCCGGAATCCTCGAGGCATTGCGGATCGCTCCGGGAACGACTGCTCCGGAAAGCCGAACGTTCCAAGAATCGTTACTGGATCTCACTCTTCCTCACCAATCTGATGACGGCGTGTTAACGAACAAGTACGACCTCCTCTGTCCACGGGGCTGTCGCAGCGTAATTTTGAAGCGTGGCGTGGGCCAACTGGTCGAGCGATCTGGGATCGAGGTACGGACCCAACGTCCCATCGATATTGCTACTCATCCATTCAAATGTCAACGCCGATTTGAATGGCCCGACTGCGCGCGTGACAACGTGTACTATTAGATGGATCCTCCAGGTCACCCCGTCGATCCCGCATTGAATCCGCTTCCGGCACCGCCTGCGACAGTCTCGTGGTGGCTTGTTACACCGTCCCCGATGGAGTTTGAGAACGTCGGGTTTTCTCGACCCGTGCCGATGCCGCCGCGTGCACCGGCGGGAGACTCAGCGACGTCAGGTATTTGGAGTTCTCCCACCACACCCGTCCGAGTCTGATCCGAGCGCATGCGACGTGTTTGACGTTGACCTTCTTTCTCTGATAGCCTCGTCGAAACCGATCAAGTTCCTCATCTGCGCCGATTGCGACGTCGGCCCGCTAGGGTGGTGCGAGGAAGGCGGAAAGGAGTTTTGGTTGGCGTGCTCGCGAGTCAGGTATGCAGTGCTGAGTCAGAGCTGATACGCCATCTCCATTGGACTCTGAGAAGTAGAATCGATGCACGATCCCTCGGTCATGTACGTGGTGACGGTGCACACGTGGATTTACTGGGCTACGTAGGATTCCATAGCAATATATATATACGACAAACGTGGCTGCGGTAGCATCATTAGGCTCGTATCGCTATTTCGAAACAATGTAAGATGTCAGAAGGTGGGACTTTGTCCGATGCATGATGTATAGAGCTCATGGGATACAAGGCTACGTACGTCAAACAAAGCTGCGTTCCGAAAGCAAGAAGGGTTTCTCTTCGATGTGCTCGCTTTCATCCTTCCAGACTTGAGGCTCATCGCACCACTCTGGAAACTTCTTGAAAACACACCAAGCATCATCGATAAGGTGTCCTAGGAGCTCCAATTCGTCTCCTGTAAAGCGCGAGTATTCATCTTGGTCTGCCTGATCAGGCATGACTTCGATAGCTGGAGTGTAGAGGCTCGATGATTCTAGGTCACACTTCCAGAAGTGATCCAACTCCTTCGACACCTTTCTCCTCCAGTATTTCCAGACCGGCGTGTCGTTGGGTATAATGCTGGTCAGGACAGCGTCGGGTTTGCACGTGGACGGCTTTCGGCGGTCGTATCCTAGGAGTAGACAGACAAAGACTGCCATTTGAGTCCTCGTCCCTAGCGTTCGCTTCTCCATCTGCTTCTCCATCTGCATGCCCAGGCCCCGTAAAAGGAGACCCCGATGGATCCCTTTCCTCTCATGTGACGCGACGAACAGATGGTACACTCCCGACGCGACAAAGGAGACAAGGTATAGGATCTGGCCAAAGAAGGAGCAGCGCGGGATGAGGAGGAGCTGCACCAGAAACTGCACCATCAAGAGGAGGGAGCTCACTCCGATCGAGTGGTGCTTCTTATGAGGGAATATCCCACATGAATAATCGAGTTTGAATTCCCCTTTCGTAACGACGTTCACGTCGGCCTCTTTTCCTTTCAAGACGATTATGCTTCCATCCTTTGGAAACATCACTCCATCACCGGATGGCGAAGCTGCGGACGGGACCGGAACGCGGATCTCGAGTTTAGCCCCCCCGAGGACCATGGACGAGAAACCGCTGCAGAGAATACCAAGAAGGATGAGAGATGCACAGATGGGGTCGCGGCCGACCAGACACAAGATGCAGGCCGCTACGCTGACCAGCGATGGCGCGATAGCACAGAGCGCAATATAACGGTCGCCGTTCGGAGATATGGAGATTGTTTCAGGCTCATCCGAGGCGGCGCTAGCATTTGCCTCGGTCCGCCTAATCCTGTTGTGCTGTCTTGGGGGAAGTGAAATGACTGTAACTGTGGACTCTCTAGTCTTTCTCCCTTCGGACCCGTCCTTTTTAGTGAGAGGGAGTACCTTCTCGTCGAGATCCGTACAGGCCTCTACAATCAAGTTCCCCAGATATTTGGTTGTCAATTTGGTTCCAGAGTACGAGCCAGTGTAATCGGGGCCAGACTCGCCGTCGAGCTTGAAAGTGGCTGCGGGAGATAGGTTTGGTCCAGGGAAAAGGCTGTCCCAGAGGCGAGAATTAGCCATCTGGCCGAACCTCTTTGCGACAGTTATGGTCCCCGGATAGTTATACCATCCCGCCCATCTCCGACCAACGTGTAGGTGGATAGTCTCGAGAGCGTCAACGGCATTCTCACCGCCGAGCATCCCCACGACGCCACTGGTGTCGAATCTGTAGGTGGAGGTATTGGTAATATGGATGATTTGGTCAAGGGAGTACATGGCGATGGAGTGGCAGCGTCTCTCGATAACTTCTCTTGCACTACCGCCTGCTTTATATTCGGATGTGTTTCCATTCTATCACTAGAAGGTACCGCTGCGTCACATGGTCCAGTATGCAGTCTGCCTCATTCCGTGTGGATATTGAGCGTCTTCTGGTTCTTCTGTGACAAAGGGTGATGGATGTGGGCCTCCTTTAACGACAGACTCCGAACCTTCCACTCCCCACACTGAACTCACTCAGTGTCCAACGGGCTCATAAGATTACTTTCTGCCATTTTTCTGTCAGCCATACTCTGTGGAGTTCCAGGTTTGCTGGTTGTTGCAAACGTACGTTAGTCGCTTCTCGAGTGCTTGTTCTAGCTTTCTGTGAAACATGTTTGCCATGATGCAGACTATAAACCTTTATAGATTAATTCAAATACCTTCGGCCGAACGAAATCGTGTTGGAAACGCCCACGGCCCATCGGATCCATGCAATTTAGTCGCCAACATAGCCGCCCTAATTTTATCTGCCTTCTTAGCCATGGACTAGTTTGAAGTGGTGAATTTTGACTACCCATGAGCTTCGGTGACAATCAGAATCAGGAGATACCATACCTGTCCTCGTGTACGGTCGCTGAATTTGTGTGCATGCCACTGCGGAGGTCTGTGATCGTTGTATAATAGTGGCCGCACTGTATCGCTTCATTTATGAATTACAACTAAGTATGTGGAGCGATTATCAGTACCTATCAATCAGATTTCGTACCGTTGACGTCAATTGTTGTGCTGTCATGCGCATCGTCATTGGAGGAGTAGGAGTTGCGGGTAAGTGGGTGAATTGATGCCGATGGGCTGGTGGCGCCCAGGTGGAATTCTCTCACCGTACGCAATGATGGGGTAGACGTCACCCTGGAACGGTCAGTATTATTGCGACTTACGTCGGAGAATAAACATACCACACTATCATGCAAAGTCATAACAGTGTGCCAGGGTAAAGGGAAACCTGTATATAGATGTTATTTGAGTTGTGAAATGCTACCACAACTTCCGAGAGGGCGAGGGATACATGATGCTTAGAATTCCGTTGGATGACACCCGGGCATCATGACAGACATTGTCTATATGCGTTGGCATGGTTGAAATTTAGACTGCCGAGCCTGCGAACTTGTGGGGGCACGTTGTGACACAGGTTTTGGGCAACTTCACTACTAGACACTACACCTCGTCTGTTTCTGCGTTGGTTGTTGACGGACGACAAAGCCAGAATTTCCAGTCGTTTACGCGTCGCTGGTCGTTTCTGACCTGGAGCGCTTATCGAACCCGCTTCACCAACGCAACACAGCACGCGTCTTTCTTTTCTTTTCCTATCACTTTTTTTTTCCCTATCGATCCCTCCTATTTTCTATACCCTAGTTCTCAAAAAGGTACCCTTGAAGCTTCCAGCAAGTCTTTCATTCGATCCAACCTCCACTCGGCCCCGTTATGTCCGCCCCCACGACCTCAACTTCCTCCTCCTCATTGGCTGGCCCCAGCGGTCAAAACCCCCATCCGTTGGTCGAAAACAACGAGGAGAAGAACAGCGTGGTCATCAAGGTCGGAATGGTCGGGGATTCACAGATAGGCAAGACCAGTCTCATGGTCAAATATGTGGAGGGCAGTTTCGATGAAGATTATATCCAGACGCTGGGTTCGTATTTCGGTTCATCCATCTCTTCCCTTCTCAACGACATATCGCCAGGCGTTAATTTCATGGAGAAGACAATAACCGTACGACGAACAACAATCACGTTCTCCATCTGGGACCTTGGAGGGCAGCGAGAGTTCGTGAACATGCTACCGCTTGTTTGCAATGACGCCGTTGCCATCCTCTTCATGTTCGACCTTTCGCGAAAGTCGACGCTGAACTCGGTGAAAGAGTGGTATCGACAGGCACGGGGGTTCAACAAGGTGGGTCGATGAATGTGCTATCCTGTCACGCGACGTTGTGTGCGAGGACGCGTCAGCAAGGGTGCTGTAGCAAACCTCGATCTTATGGCGCTAGTGTTGTTGCAGAGGAAACTTACATGTCCTTTCGCAGACCGCAATTCCATTCTTAATTGGGACGAAATTTGACACATTTGCAACCTTCCCGCGGGATGAACAGGAGGAGATTACTAAACAGGTCTGCACCTACGTTGATTCGTTCGGATCCATCCACCGATGAGTTCGCAGGCGAAGCGATTTGCGCGGGCAATGCACGCATCGCTAATCTTCTGTTCAACATCCGCATCGATCAACGTCCAAAAGATCTTCAAGATAGTGCTTGCGAAAGCATTTGATTTGAAATGCGTGATTCCGGAGATCGAAGGTGTTGGAGAACCGGTCCTTATTTATGTGGATGTGTAACATCGTGGATAGAATGTCGGTTTAGACGAAGAGAAGATCCGGGGGTGTGCCGTCTGAGCGAACGGTTGGCAAGTTTACCAAGGTGACGTTGCATCGAACTCGAGGAATCCTACCCTTTCCGCTGAATACGTGATTAGGAAGGGAGTCGAGCGCCACGCGACGCTGGAATCCCTGTTATACCACCTTGCTGCACACCCCCTTGATCAAGGACGTTCAGATCGGGAGTCTCTTCGCCCTGGGTCGCTATTCACCACTGTTGCTATCTATCTTCACACCTTAGTTTGCAGTATTCGCATTGCTCAATCAGCTCTGTTTTTCTTCTGGACCCCTTTTTGTCGTGTTTCCTTGCTTTTGCATCGCCGTCCTTGCTCGTCCCGCAAACCTGCCACCCTTATCCATTTCCAAACTGACACCCTCCTCTACACTCGTTTGAAGCCGTTTCTGGTGGGCGTCTTGTATTTGTTGCTATGCTCGATATTACATTCCCAACCATGTCTTAATGCTTTCATATGGTAATCGCGTTATTTAAAGCGTCCAAGAGGGGCGTGGCCCATTGGAGCTTCGTGGCGGGTGCGCGACTTCGTTCCGAGTAAGTCGATCTTTATGCCTCGACGACTACCTCGTGCTTTTGATCCTGACAACCCAACACCCGCTGTGACCTATCTCCGAGCCCTCCCTGGCTTTACCATCGCCCGTGTCGTGGCTTATCGGTTGCTGAGTCGCTGATTTCCTCCCTTCTGAGGTGGATTCGTCTCCAAACTTTCACAGTGAACAGGAAAAAATGCTAGGAGCCGAGGACAACCTCTCCGGTCCGCTTTGGCGGTCCTTACAAAAAGACCCTCTACTCGCGCTCTCTTTCCCTGCCTACAATGCTCTCCTTCTTGATCTCAGCACTGACCCTGGCGTCGTCGTATGCTGCGTCCATACCGACTCCAAACGATGACACGTTCAACGTCACCCATCGCCGTGATTCCGCTTCCTACGTCCAAGCGGCATACTTTACTAACTGGTATAGTCTTTCTGCAGCCTCTGTTGACCCTCTGACTTTGCCTATCTCGTTCGCAGGGGCATATATGCGGCCAACTTTCGTACGTGTTAGTTTCTCGTCGTTGCTGTCGTGACTTATCTGTCGCAGAGCCGACCGACATCGATCCGAGCCAGCTGACGCACATCCTATATGCGTTCGCGGACGTGTCGCCTGGAACCGGTGAGATATTCCTCACCGACAGCTGGGCCGACGAACAGGTACGCCCGTCACCACTCATTGTCCGAGTGAGATGTCTAAAGGCCGCTGAAGAAGCACTTTCCCGGCGACTCTTGGAACGAACCAGGGAACAACCTCTATGGCTGTTTGAAACAGGTGACGTCGGTCGTTCTCATGATGTTGTCCTGCCCCTGACAAGTCACTTCCAGCTCTACTTGTTGAAGTTGTCCCACCGGTATACGTCCCGCGCTTTCTTGACTCTTGACTCCGACTGACACTTTGCCAAAAAGACACCTAAAGGTTTTGTTGTCTGTTGGCGGCTGGACGTACTCCCAGGATGGGGATTTTTCGTTCCTCGTGGACGGCGGCCTCCGTGCGAGCTTCGTCACGAGTGCGGTTCAGCTGATCAAAGACTACGGATTTGACGGAATGTAGGTCCCCTCGCGCTCACTTGCCCTTTCCGATACCTGACGCGAGCACATGTAGAGACATAGACTTTGAGTATCCAGCAAACGAGGCTCAGGGCTCGGGCTTTCTGGATCTTATGAGATCCCTGCGAGATGCGTTTGATCAGCTTGCGACCGTAAACGGAGACGATAAACCTTATGAACTGACGGTAAGTCCGGACTTTATCTAAGCAGCTCGGATCACGACGAGATTTCCAGGCGGCGGTGGCAGCAGGATCCCAGAATTATGCATACTATCCAGTCGAGCAGTTGGACCAGGCTATCAGCTACTGGAATTTGATGGTGCAGTGGATCCCGTTTTCTTTGCGTCACCTCAGACTCACTTTTTCCTTGTAAGGCGTATGATTATGCTGGACCTTGGCTGTCATTCGTACGTGTCCCGTTTTATAAGAGCATTTTTCTATTCCTTGAATAATTTGTTCAAAAAGGCCGACAACCAAGCAAATCTCTTCGGTGGATTGAGGACGGGCGTGAGCACAGAGGCTGCTATCAATCACTATCTTTCTTCCGGTGCGACCCCCCGCAAGATTGTCATGGGTATTATCTTTTTTCCCTTCACCCTGAAAGGACAGACGTATTAATGGAGGTCTATAGGAATACCCCTTTATGGGCGTCCCTTTGAGAACACAAACGGGATAGGACAGCCATACAATGGGGTGAATTAAGGCGAAAACCCCAGCCCATTTTACACATTGATATCCGATCTAGGTCGGCCCCGGGACGTTCGAAACCGGCGTCTACTTTTACAAGTACCTCCCTCTACCAGGCGCGGAGGTGTTCGAAGACTTGGTGGACGTCACGAGTTACTCTTACGACCCGGTCACGATGGAGCTGGTTTCGTACGACGTTCCAGACATCGTGAGGATCAAGGCCGAGTATGTCATCTCCAATTCGCTCGGAGGATGCATGTTCTGGGAGGTGCGTTGCGTGCTTGAGCAGCACCCTTCGTTGTCTAACCGTACTGCCAGCTTTCGTGCGACAAGTCGGGCTCGGAATCGCTCGTTTGGACCGCCGGAGTGACGTTTGGTCAGCTGGATCAGACGCAGGTGGGTCGTATGAAACTACACATTCAGACTTGTACCCAACTCACCACCGCCCCTGTAGAACCACATCCAGTAGGTCCCCCCTGTGTAACTCGATGACATAGTCTCAACCGCATGCGTGTGCTCTCCAGCTACCCGGACAGCAAATGGGACAATATCCGGAATAACATGGGCGCTGGGTCAACGGCCGCGCCGAGCCCGGCCAGTAGTACATCGACAACGGTCGCGTCCCTGACTACAGCGATGATGACTAGTACGACTACGACTATGACGACGACCCAGGCGACGAAGACGACATCGACCTCTGCGCCCGCCCCCACCTCCACGTCCCCATACTCTTGCATGTGTGCGGACGTAGCTCAATGGAGCACCACGGTACGTTCCGTTCACCTGCATCCCCCTTTGGAACCGTTCTGACGTGTCGATTACCCCCAGGCTGTGTACGTTGGAGGCAACGAGGCAGTTTACGGTAAGCGCGTTCTGTTTGATCTGGGTTCACTGCCTGATTTTTTTTTTAAATCTTTCAGCCGACCATCTCTGGACTGCGAAATGGTGGACCGAGAACGACGTCCCTGGGGGTGCTGGTAAGTCGTTTCCTTGACGTTGCCCTCGTTGGTGTGTGACTGACACGACTTCATCAGCCGGGGTGTGGGTGGACGACGGGTCGTGCGACTGACCGATCGATCGGGGCTCGGGCGTACGTAACGTGCTAATAATCATAGACGGAACTCTCGATCGCACGAGGAGCAAGTGTTTCTTTTCTTTTCTCATCCATGTCAGAGGGGGAGTGGGGGTGTTCGGATTCGCTGTACGGTAGACAGAGTAAGGGAGATAGATTGCAACGGAGCTACGACGTCGACCCGAAAGCATACATACATATATCGCATCGACGGTTCAGCGTTATACATGAATGGAGCTAGAATCTTCTCGGCTACACGGGTAAAAAAGAAAGTAAATCATTTCTGATAAATAAGTATTTGGATTGGTGAACGCGAAGGGATGGAAACAGCAAAGAAGAAAAAACGCATAAAATAAATACGTCCGTGGTCAACGATGTAATGAACGGGGAAAATACAATGCCTTCGCCTCGAATGCTAATCTAAAAAAAAATGGCGCACGCTCCGGCCGCAAAAGTGATACAAGTGTCTCTGACATCGAGGACCACAAAAAGTTATAAACTCGGTCTTCGTCGGGGGACCAACGATAACCATCGTGGAATACACATTTCCAAACGAAAAGGAAACGGGCCGCAAAGACAGAGATGGTGATACAGAAAGGGACAGATAGTAATTTCCATGGAGGAATGCAAAGTGAATCCGCGGCGACCACGACCAGCGCGGGCGTAAAGGACCCATTGCCTGTTGGGGACCACGGTTCATCCCATAACGTGACCATAGTTGACGCTCTCGCTAAGGTGTTCGTTGGCCGGGTTGTAGGTGAACCCCCTGAACTGGTCTTGAACCGTCTCCGACAAGTGAGAGTCCTCCACCACCGAATCCTGTGCCTCTTCGTTCGTAAAATCGGGATCAAAGTTGGCGACGTCGAGAACAGATTCCTGTGACGTTACCCGTGTGAGTAAATGAATGGCCCGTCACTCCGGCTGCTTACCACGCTCGGCTTGAATGGCGGTTGTATCTTCTTTTGCAGGAGCCTGTGCTTGATATTTAATCTCGGCCATGATGAAGATGGCCGCAAGATGTACTCACAGGTTCCAATCGACATATTTAGCAAAAAAGGGATGTTTCTTGATTTCCTCTCCGCCGTTTGCGCCGAGGCGTCGCGCAGGATCACGTTGGAGAAGTCCAGTCATGACGCTCTTCGCCTCCCCAGATATGTCAGACGGAAAGACAAGTGGATCCATGAGGATGCGTTGGTACATCGTGTTCACGTTTTCGTCGTAGAATGGTGGGAGGCCAGTCTTGGAGTGGATTGGTTCGTGTCGAAGTGTTACCGACGAAGAAATGCACTCACCATCATCTCGTATAACAGGACGCCCAGTGTCCACCAATCAACGGTCTTGGTGTAACCTTGACTCTCCAAGAGTTCCGGTGCGATATACTCCGGAGTTCCACAAAATGCTTAAGAAAACAATGGATCAATGGTCAGCACCAAGGACTAATCGTATAAACCTCACTGTTTGTCTTCTCCGTTTCCGACATGTTCAGTTTGCAGAGACCTGTTGTGGATGTCAAATAGAAATGGGGACGAACACAACGAAGACATACCGAAATCACAGAGGGCTATATGGCCCGTGTAGTCAAGCAGGATATTTTCGGGCTTTAAATCACGATATACGACATTGAAGCTATGCAAGTGCTCCAGCGCACAAAGCAGTTCTGCAGCATAGAACCGACTACGATCCTGGTTGAATTTGCCTTCCCGTTGCAAATGATAAAATAGTTCCCCGCCGTTAACTAGACGTCCGATCGATACGAATTCTATGGATGATGCTATGACAAACAAGACGCACCAAATGACATCACCAAGTAAAGTTTGTCTGGATTCTGGAAGGAAAACTTGAGAGGTACGATGAACGGGTTGTTCACCAAAGCCAAGACCGTTCTCTCGGCCAAGATGTGCGTGATTTCACCCGGCCGCGACGCAATATGGGCCTTTCGTATCGTCTTCAAAGCATACACGCGCATGGTGTCCTTCTTTCGTACTTGCATGACCTTTCCAAACGAGCCTTTTCCTATCACCTTGAGTAACTCAAACGCCTCGATTGTGAGCGACTCGGCTCGGGTAGGACGGTAGTCCAGCTTGAGATGGAAGGAGCCGCTGCCAGCGGCAGCTAGATACCATTGATCGGATGCGTACTGGCCAAAAAGAGTGAGATATGAGCGTCAAGATATCAGAAACGTGTGTATACATGTCCATCTAACGCCGGCGTTATCTGGGCCCGTGCCATCAACAGATCGTTTCCCATGTCTTCCTGGCTGTGCACGACCGCAGCCGTCCTTAAATAAGCAGACACGGAGATATTTGACGTCCGTGATACGTCGCTGTAAGATTTATCGTAAGCCGAGCGTCCGAGGGTTATGAGCGGATCGGCGTACAATGCGGCACGATAGTTCCATATTGGGTTGGAGAGATCACCGCCCATGGCGTCCACAAGGACCTGGTTGTTGTCGAATTCGAGGACGACGTAGGGAAGCCACCAGTTGCGCTTCCTCTGGTAACTTTCGCGGTTGCTGGCGGCTCGTCTGGGTGCTGGAGGGGACGATTCAAGGGCTTTCTGGATCACCTCTGGGACCTGCACGCCAGGCGCAAGGGAGAGGCCGCGGCCTGCCCCGGAGGTCGTTCCGTCAGAGCACGTACAAGGTGCAGTAAGGATGGGACACACCGGAAAAGATGCGAATCGTGAGCATGCCGGAGCGGAGGTGGGCCTGCTGTTCTGCAGTGCCATGGGCCTTTGGGGTGGATGGCCGGGACGGTATCGGGGTAACGGATCGTGAGAGGACGGCATTATCCTTGATATCCTTGGCCTCTGGAGAAAGGGCGGCGAGGAAGGATCGGAGGATCGAGGGGACGATTAGTGAAGTCTAGAGCGGTAGAGCGTGTGAGACGTACTTTTCGAAGAACCGATTTTCCAGGTGGACATTTTTGAATGAATGAAGGAGGAAGACGAGGAGAAGGTAAAAGTTGAGGGAGAGGTAGATAAGATGACAAGCACTCGCGACCGCACCGCTTTTTATCAGGCCTCGTGTAATCGACCTTACTCCTACAGCGAGGCTATGAATGAATTGATTTCATCAATTATTTCTATGTATCCCCGCACTGCTGACGATCTGGCGTTCGAATCCCCCGTGTTGGATTAGAAATGTCACCGACGAAGCACCCCAGACGTGGGCATGGCATGATGGTGACCGTCTGTCTTGCCATGCTGTGGTTGGCAGCGTTCGCAGATCTCCGAGCGGTAATTCACATGCCACCGCACTCCTTACCGCTGGACATTTTCGCTCGTTGCCCGACGTGCCCGCCCTACGGTCACCGCTATCCAGTTCATCGCATTGACACAATCATTTGAAGCATCGTACCTGGCAGCCTCGAACTAGGCTTACTAAAACTTTGGTTTGGAAGCCGGACTTGATAAAGAGACCGGTTCTACAAAGGAATAACCAAACACGTTCCACCATTATCGCATGCAATGCGACTCCACACCGTAAGCTTACATGAGAAGAGGGCGAATCGTCTATCTTGGCAGATCCTGTTGCAACACCCCGCCTCGCAATCAAGCAACTTTACAATCTGTCAGTGACGAAGTAAGAACCTTTGACGGTCGATGGCCTCCAAGATCACAGCCAATCAGTCCACACGTTTTCCGTGCACTCTGAGTATGCCTTCTCACGCTCTTTGATTTAGCGAAAGGTATTTTGGTAATTCCCTGGAGGTGTACCACAATGCCACGAGACCCTTTGCAAACGCAAATCGGACACCCGCCACGTTGGACGTCACTATGAATGAGAGAGCTCTCGAGGAACCGGATGGGGACCATTGCGGGGCACTCGAACGGGACACGTGCGGGGATTTCCATAGGGCGCTGGGCGAAGGCCCGGAAACATGATTTGACTACATGTGCAGGTCAGTGGTTTACGATGACGACGGTGCATGATAATGGGGTTCCTAACGTGACTGGCGCTAACAGTTTCCGATGCACACGCAATCCAACTCGGCCCATGCTGAACAGAATATGATTAGATGATTCGTCATCTAAGAGCAGGCCAGCCGGAAGTCTGGGAAACAACCATGACGCGTACGAACGGCATTCGTGACTCGTCAAATAATATCGCCAACTGTGGCACCAATACCATCAACCATCGCGTATCCATGACCGAAGCCAACCCAACTTCGTCCATTGAGCGCCCAAGTGCGCCGTCGAGCGTGTTGACACAGTATGGTGTCACAGTGCGTGTTCATGTACAGCTGGCCCAACAACGTTAAGAAACGGCACGTGTCCAACAACAATCGGAATCCTCTGCACTACCGTTCAACAAAGGGATTGTCGAAAAAAAATTTAAACACGTTACTTTTATGCATTTCAAGCCAATGTGTGACATCGCTATTGGCGTTGGGAATAACTGTTGCGATTGTAGAACAGACGAATAACGCGAAAACGACGAGCGGGGATGAGAGACGCATGATGGGGGGGAGCAGAGTAAATTCAACTCTCCACCGAGGAATTCCTGAGCTTTTTGATCATGGAATCCAATACCTTGGCATCGCTTCGGGTGTCAAGAATAGACTTACGCCACCGGCAGGAAGTTGCGTAACATGTGAAAAACTCTTGGTTCAGTCCTTCTCGACGCTCTACCTTGTGTGGCCAATGACCATCTACGCCTCTTCAGAACGTAGTTGGGTCTGGTACATACATCCAACCACCCCAACAATATCCAATGATATTTCCAGGAGGCCTCACCAGGTCCTGGAACAAAGGGGTTTCAGGCCCGGGACTGCCAGTGTGTGACATGCTTATCGATGTCAGAAAATTTTCGATATTCTAAACACCGTGGGCTGTGTTATTCACGGAGAGTCACTACCTCCGTTGTCCTCGTGTTGCAATGCCACCACCGATTGTACCAACTGAGCCTCCATACATCAGGCCTCAGGCCTCAGGTTCTTACCGACTTGGAATAAAGAGTCCGTTCAAAAACAGCAGGAGGTTATGCTAATCTGCGAACTTCTCATACAACCTTGTATTCTGATGCGGGGAAATTAAATCAGGTCTGTGTAGCGGCTTTGATTGGTCGGCGAAAGTCTGTAAATGGTCCAAACACTACGTTATGTGACTTTTTGCCCGTGAGAGGACCCTGATGTGACTTCGCTGGCACTTGATTCCTCTTATAGATCTTCAAATGTGCATACTAGAGGCTCGCCAGTAGGCCACGAAACCCTGTCCGCTCACTCCTTCCCATCTCCTGGGATGGGTTGAGCGAAATTTGGGTTTCCCTGACGATCAGTGGCGTTGTTACTCGTGCGGGCCCCCGGTTGCCATCGGGCGATATCCCGCCGTCAGCCCGCGAGCTTTGTCGGACCGTGTCTCCGACTCCTGCCCTACTTAGAAGGTCACTTCCCAGAGATCCTTCACAACGGATGTGGAGCATAAGAACCAGGCTCAGGCTCATCTTCCCAGTAGTCGGAGAAAGGCTGCCCTTCCATTGATATGGTGGGTCCATGAAAACATGCCGGGTTAAATGACTGACTGGGTGGCTACTACTGCGCTGTTATTGTGACAAGCCAGTCCCCAGGGAATCCACGCATCGCGCTTCAAGTAGCTATCTGTCAAAAATCGATCGATCTTTACACTGTAGACACTGAATCTTTGTTTACTAGCTCATTATCCTGGGACCGGGAGTTTGACAGTATAACGCAGCTTTTACACTTTTGTTCACCAAGGGACGTTCAAAAATTCAATCTATTATGGTGATTACTGACCCTTGTGCCAGGAGGTGCGGCGGAGCTGGTGACGGGAGGAGGGATATCACCATTCTGAGTGATAGCGCAACCGACGTAGAACGTGAAAATGACGAGCGAGCTCGGGAACGGGAATTGCATGTGGGCATGGACTTTAATCAGAGGAGGCTGGGAATCAAGCGCTCAGGATGTTCCTTCATGCACTTCTCGGTTGAAGCGGGTAGACTATCCCATTCCGAGGAGAAAGTTTTACGCTAGCATCGGCACCGTCCTCCAACAAATTGAAGGTGAGTAAGTGTCACGATGCTAACAGAAGTTAGAACCCAGTAAGCCCATATTTCTTACCGTTGTCAGTGAATCCTGATTGACTGGCTGAACGACTGCACGGCCAGTCAGCTCGACTCAATCAGTAGTATGTCACTGAATGCATAGGCTCCTCATTCTCGCGTCTCATTCCCCGGGGCAATGGGTGAGATATTGAAGTTTCCCAATGTTTGGTGTTGTTCTTCTCGTGCATACAAGCCTCAACTTTGCTCACGTTTATGCAACAGACAGTAGGAGGAAGAGGAACCGACTTGCAAGCCCGAAGGAAGTCTGAGAAACCACCGCAATAGTCCGGCCCGTTTCCACAAATTACAGAAGAACGCCGGGAATTGCGTCATATATGCGGTCTGACAAACAATGCAAACCAGCCATCGTGCCAGTGGTTGAAGCAGAAAAGTTACACTTCCAACGAATCGGTGTGTCCATGAATCCGCCTAGTATAAAATCGCCTCCTACTACAATGACAAGCTACCTGGTTATAGCTAAACTGGCCTGGTCACGATACGTGCTTTAGTTCTTATTCATGCAGCCACCTGCACACCATGATCAGTTTGATCAGTTATATGGTTATATAGGTGTCACGCAAGGACATGGAGCTGTTGCACCATTGATCAGCTGGAGGCTTGTAAGTGATTTTAGATGCTCTACCTTTATTGTGGGATTCGACTTCGCCTTCTGAAGATCTAACTTTGTGGGTGACTGCCGCAGCAGCGACTAAACAGACTCCGCATAACGCGAAAGAGATGAACGAGGGAGAGAAATGCATGATGATCGGAAGTACAGACCGCCCCAGAGTAACTTTCTCAGTATGAATAGTGAAAATGGGTTCTCAGCAAGCTGGGCAGAAGCCAGTAGGTCTAATAATTTCACGCCAGGGACTTGATTCGGCTCCTACTAATCGGCTCATTCCCTCAGGCTTACTTAGCACGGCTTTCAAACAAACAGATAACGGAAGATAAGACTGGTTATGGACTTCACTATCTGATCAGTATTAGGCTGATGATTGATCAAGCTCAAGGTCACCGACAATTTTGACTGCATGTAGCGATCAAAATCTTAGGATTGGTTAATCGAGCAAAGAATCTGCCAAGTATACTCTTTCTCTCGCACCCTGTTCTCGCATGAGGTTAAGCTGACTCGAGCGAAGGTTCTCTGCAAAAACCATCTTTGCGTAGGAGAGAATCCTAGTATTCGGATCGTTTGGAGCTCTGAATGGCTGGTAGACAAGCTCAACAAAAAAAAAGGTAGCACTACGATGATCACCGATCCACTCGAAATAAATCTGAAAACGAAGAAAAGTGTCGCAGAGGGCTATTGGGGGATATGGTCCGAATTCTTGCCAATCCGTTGCTGAATGCACCTATGACATCATTACATAAAGAAAAGAACAACTTTCATTATGGCGACTTGACGATCGGAGCACACTGAGCGTTCCGATGGAAGTACGGATTCAGCATGCATCGGGGGTTTGAACCGGTCCAAGGTGAGGATAGAGCGAGAAAACGTTACCGAGTGCTGTCAGCCCATCAGCAATTCTGATAGCCATCGGGTAGTAACATTCACTTCTGTTTCCATGCTGCGGTCATTGTTCCGGGGGCTAGCTAGCGCACAATAGTGTATAACGCTCTAGGCCTTTAAGCATCCGCGTGAATTACACGAAGATGTATGATTCACCTGTTTCACCGCACAAGCTGCCACTGAGATTCCACCTCACGCAATATTGCCACGTTCATCAGCTAACTTGATGGCTCGCGTGTGATCGCGGGGGCTACCAACATAACACGAAACCAAGACAAATCCAGCAGTCGAGACAATTAGTCTGCGTTTGGTTGGACTCTCCTGGTTCAGACATGTTGTAAGGCCATCGTTATATCGATGGACGGGGTGGTCCAATGATGTCCAGCGGGGTCCACAACGGCATCTTGGAAGTGCATTATGTTCTTTTCGACGACGCCAGCAATCGACACTCTGTAGTTCGTCACGCGAACGTGATGTATGTGGTGGAGAAACCAGAATGTGGCATTAAATTGCTAGTATTACTGAATCAGTATCGACATCAGGGGAAATAGTCGAATCAATCTTCAAGCTCAAACTCCACCGATCTGACGATCCCGACCCTCGGGTAATCTTTGGAACTGGCTCTTGCTCCTGACTCTTGGGCGGCGCTTCGCGTACCATTCCCAAGCAAAACGAACAATCTCGCCATCAGCATCGTATGGCGTAGGAATCTCGCTATACCCGGGCCGAGCAGTGGGATGACGAACGTAGACAGCAGAGCACGTTTGGAACGAGACCTCGGCATATGCTGGAAGGAAAATGAACGGAGAAGCATATGCAGGAAGGTGGAATGGCGTAAGACCGTCCGGGGTTTTCGATGGTGCTACGTGTGGTTTGGCAGGGGGGGTGTCTTCGCTTTCTTCGCTCTCTGGCTCCTTGGGGAGCTTTGGTTCTTGCAAGAACCTGATCTCCGCGGGGTCAACGGATACCATGTCGCCCGGAGCCAGGCGGGTGTTGGCGTCCGAGTGCTAAGGACGAGGTCAATATGACACACACGCACATAGGCTAGCGGGGAGGTTACCTTCTTGCCGTTGAGCAAGACGTAACCATGGATCACCAATCTCCGCGCTTCGTATACGCTCGACGCGAAGCAACATCTGAAAATGAACACGTCTATTCGTCGCTCGACTTCGGCCATCATTAAGCTTCCGACCGGCGCGAGGCCCTTTTCGTCTTCCTCTTTTTTCCGGCGTTCTGCGCGCTCGAGTTGATCGGTGCGGCCAGAAAACTCGTCCAAAAGTAGACCAGCTTTGTCTTTTGTCTGCAGGCGGGGACGCACGTCGGGAAGCGTAGCAGGGAGGTACCATCGTTTGAACGTCTTCTCGGGGATGAAATCGCCATGGTAGGCACGGATGAGTGCCTTTGCCGTCCAACGTTGCTGGAAGAGAGTTCGGTTTGTCCGACTGAACGACACATGCTTTTGAGCAACGAAAGCGCGTGCCCACATGCTGTAAAGATTCTCCATTGACCAGCTCTGGGGCGGTAAAAAATCAATGATTTAGGCGTAGAGAAAAACAGGTACAGGACCTACCATGCGAGGTAGACACCTCTTGATGTTGAAGACATTTTTGTCCCTCATGGTAGGTTGTCCAGCCTAAAGAGAAGCTGCTAAAAATTCACACGCATTATAGGTACATACACAATGTAATGTAGGCTACGACACAGATTTAATACTACTCAACCTCACCACCAACGGAAGGAGCGAGACATTCTCGCTCGACGCATAGTACTGCACGCAGTCTAAATGAAACTGGCGTAGCGAGTGAGTGAACAACAATGCCGGAGAGAATCATTATAATTACCTTGAACCTGAAAAAGTAATAACAGGTGAGATACGTAGTACACCAACGCAAGAATGGGCACACACCAATGGTTGAAGTTCGACTCAAATTTCTTCAGGAAATCCCAACGTTTGCTCATTGCTGGATCCCCGTCACCAGATTCGGCAGCCGAGAGCGCCTGGGAGGCTGATTTTGTAAACGATGACGAATAAAGTGCAAACGTCGAGCATGTCACGATCATCCTCGAGTATGCCTATTGAATGGCTCATCCCATCAGCCAGAACATTGCCCAAATCAAATTCACTTACCCTGAGCAATTTCGCGCTCGTCAACATACACTCCTTCAAACACGTATCCAAGAAATCGACATGATCTTTCAGTAACTGGTCCACCGTCGTCACGTTCGCGAGCTTCGTTTCTAGAGAGCGCCAGTTAGGCTCCAAGACCTCAAAGGTCACAAAGGCCAATATTTGTTGAACAAATGCCAGCATTCGCGCGCGGAGGAGCAGTACGCGGAGCCTCCATTGCTCGAATTCGGGATGGTTTGGAACGGATTTGCGCCATGTTGCAGTCTTTTGCTCGATCCACATCGAAGCAAGAGACTGCTCGACATTTTTGAGATGCAAGAGGAAGCGAAAGAGTAATTGATAACGTAAGATGGTCTTGCGCGAGATTACAAGGGAGAGGGGAAATTTTACTGTATAGTCGAGTGCCAGAGCTTCGATGGCTGCAGGGCATAAGTTTAATCAGTAATCGCATACTTCTCGGAAGTCTTACCTAGCATTGGCTTTTTCTCGTCCCTGTCTTTTTCTCGGTCCTTTTTGACATCTTCTTGGCCTGCCCCATCGGGCACACCTTCCCCGTCATCGCCCCCGATGACTCCACTCACACTGATAACTTTCAACAGCCATTCATATAGCGCTGTGCCAGCGAGGCTGGCTTTAACATCCTCCCGGAATAAGGCATCTTCACCCGTGAGCGCAAGGTCAAGTAAGCTTTGCAACTTTACGATGCTCGCCGATTTTGCAGGCTTTTTAAGTTCAGTATGGGCGAGGTCGAGTAGGTGCGTAAGGAAAGAGGATTGCGATAGGAAAAAGTAACGTTTGAGGGAACGTAAACGAGGAATAAGTTGTTGATCCTGTAGCAGAAGCCGTAGAAGGGTATGATTGGCGTGCGTATAAGCATCTTCCACAAACTTGTACAGCCTGAGGAACAGTCGGCTATAAGAGCATACAGAGAAGTTGAAAGCCCACTTTTGGTCATCCATGGATAACTGTTCGCTCGCCGAATGTTGGCTTGGTTGTAGTTCTATACCGCATTCACGAATGACATTCAGGTATTTACCAGCGAGAAGGATCTTGTATTTCCAACCCTCAAGTGATGGGGGAATGCATGCACCACCTGGCAATCTGCCGCCTGGGGCTCTCGGGGGTGGAACACCAGCATGCTGCCGTTTCGATGAGGACGTCGAACCGTCCCGTAGCTGTACATGGTAAGAATGCATGAACAAGAACAAGAGGGATTAAACCGACTGACTCACCGTGTACCGCCTTTCCCAATACTCGTCCGTGTAATCCACCTCCAAGATGCCCTTGCTAATGAATTTACTCTCTTTGACACAAAATTCTTCGTACGGGTCTTGCAATCTCCCCGTCGTTATCCATTCACGAAGCATACTTGCATATGGAATTCCAGCTGCGCTCGACAACGTGCCATACACTTTGCACGCTGTTGGGTCTCCTGACATGCCTTGCATCCGTTCGTAGATAACAGTGAGTACCTCTCCACCTTTGACAGGCACAGCTGCACTCGTCGAAGATTTGGTAATCTCAGAGAGTACTGCCTTCAGCTTCGCACCACCGAGACCGAGAGCTTCGTCTCGCGCATCTTGGTCTTCATCCGCTGATGATGAGGAAAGGGAAGAACCATCATCATCCTCCGTATTAGCTAGCTCGAGGACTAGTTGGTAAATTAAGGATAATGTGTGGATTGTTGGATGGATATAGAACCAGAGTTTCTGTAAGGTGAACTGTGGCGACGTATTAAACGCGTGTTCCAGTTGGGATAGAAGGGTCTGGTACTCCTACACAGGGATGTGGCCATGAATATGCCTCTCTCCTCCGTAGACTGACCACAAACCTTCAACATGTCACGGATAGAGGCACAGAGTGCATGGTTGACGAGACCAAAGTCCAGATGGCTCCGACTCTCGACAAACGCGGATATGGCTGTATAGTAGGTGCCAAGAGGAAGAATTCGTTCTGCCATATCTCGAAGAGATGGATCTATGGAAACGGGCCGGTTGTTTGATATAATATCATATCGTCGCAAAACATGTTAACTCACCCAGCGGTGACGATACGACGAAACGGATCCCTTGCAGAGGGTCATCATCCTCTGGCGAATAGTCCGGATGATACGTGACATGCGTGCCTTCAATACCCTATTGTATTCGGGTCGGTCCTACCGGGTCGCGGCCGAGACTCGACACTTACCATCAACACGTACAATAGGTCCTCCAGAATGATGGCCTCTTGAATATCAATTTGGAGATTATCCAAGACATTCTCTCTCTCTTTCCCTTTTCTCTTTGGTGTTTGACTTATGGTCCCGACCCGAGAATTCAACGGCGCACGGACAAACGAAGTCTCAGCAATGAACGACGATGACTCGTTACCTGCGATTGGCCATGAATGAACGGCAAGAAGCAGTAGTCAAGACACGTACTTCTTCCTCGATTTTCACGCGAGTTGCTAGCAGGAGGATCGATGTCCTGGTCGATGTCGTCACTTAGTCGTCTGTTCCTCCTGACAGACGCGATGGTACCCGTGATCTGTACCCATCAAGTATTGAGGATGCACCAACGAGCTAGTAAAGACAATGTGATTACCTTTGTATATTCTTTGGCGGACAAGGTGAAGTTGTTCTTACGCGCCGGACGTGTTCTGGGTGTGTATGGATCCATGCTAATTGAAACCTTGGGCAAGTTTAATGCGTGTGAAAACAACTTCGATATGTGGCTATGTTATTCCTTCTTTGTTTTTTGCACTTTCAAGGTTCAATGTTAGGAGCCATAGTATTAGGCCAAACAGAAACGTACCGCAGTATATATATATATTAGCAATTGAGTAGTATAATAACGCGCTGTCCCCGCCTCACTCTCGTCTGATTCCTCACACTGCGTTGAGACTTCCCACGCTCACACATCTAACCGCTCAACGCTCGCACTGCGACATTCAAGAGCCAGCCGTTGGAGGGCCAATCAAGTTTCGAGCATAATCCGTGCTGTCCCATCTAATCAGGGCTCACGCAAACGATCACCAGCCTCCGTGCTATGTGACATGTCTGAAT